>PVKS010037363.1:0-18687 GCA_004027875.1 Aplodontia rufa | reverse complement strand
ATCCAGATAAGATGTAATGCTTTACAATCTAATACTTTTTTTTAGAATTATAAAGGGAAAGGGAAGGGAGGGATAAGGGAGGGTAATGGGGGGGGGCACTCCTGGAGATAATTGCAATATCCAGAATATTTACACATTTTATACACATTTTATATTATTTTGTTAAAATCGTGTAAGGTTGTTCAAAAAATAATAATAATAAAAAAAAAAGATATGGGTCTAATTTCAACTTTCTGCAAGTGGCTGTCCATTTTGTCCAGCACCATTTGTTGAAGAGGCTGTCACTTCTCCATGTAATATTTGATCCCCCTTTGTAAAAAATCAGATGTTTAAAGAGTTGAGGGTTTGTTTCAGTGTCTTCTATTCTGTTCCATTGGTTTTCTTTCCTATCTTGATACCAGTACCATGCTGTCTTTGTTACTACAGCTCTGTACTATAGTTTTAAATCTGGTATGGTGAAACTGCCTGTTTCACCTTTCTTGGAAAAATGTGATACTTAATAAATATTTCCAATACTGGAAATTAAAAGAGTATGTATTCTATCTTCTTTATATAGACTATAATATTGGGTAATTGAATAGTAAATGAAGTGTTTTTCTTCCTAAAAAAATTGATAAAATCCCAGTAAAAAGTCCTTAATAAACTAGTTTATATGCTTCATTTTTTCCTAAAATTACAATGATTTTACAATTTCTATAAAATAGAAATATAATAAATTTGTTGTTCAAATTTTCATTTCATAAACATTTTAATATGTACAGTAAATAACATAGTTTAAATTATTTAATATATACTTATTTTGGATTATGAACTAAAAAAGATTGAGAGACATAGAATAAATAGAAACAATTTTGAGACTCCCTAATAACATGGCTACTCAGTTACAGAAAGAATAGCAACTAGGGGTATGGTATACCTTCTGAGAAGTATGCTATCCTTCTCATTGACGCACTGAATAACTTTTGGTGAAAAAAAAAATGCAAACCTACATCTGATTGACCCCAGATCTGATGACCATATTTCAGGGTCTACAATGCCATGCCATAGGAATGCAATTAGGGAAATTCAGTCTGTGAAAAACAAATACAACAGGCCAAGTGACAAGGTTTCTTGAACAAATTAATTTCAAGGAAAAAGAAAAAGTAGAGAAGCCCTCTGGATTAAGAGACATAAGGGTCACACTAATTACAATGTATGGAACTTGGTTGAATGCACATTCAAGCAAACAAATGTGAGATGAAAATGACCTTTATGAGATAATTGGGATTTGAAACACAGAGTCTGTGTTTGAACTTGCAGCTATTTTTAAGAGATTTAATGGAAAATGGGTGGGGAGTAAATGAAACAGAATCAGCAGAGTTGATAATTGTTGAAACTACATGACAGGTTTTAAAGAGGTTTACACTTTTTCAAAACAAAAAATTAATATGATCGGAGAAATATCTTGAGTTTCTCCAACAGCAAGAAAATTCACCATGCTGTGTGGTTCTTTCAGGTGTTTCCTGTAATAAATCTCCCCTGTAATTGAGCTCTCAAGCTTCACTCTTTTTTTATTTTTAGTTTTTTTTAAGAGAGTGGGACAGTGAGAGAGAGAAAGAGAGAAAATCAATTTTGTTTAGTTTTTCACATGGCCTTCATTGCTCCAAAACTTCATTGTGCACATGGTGCTGGGGTTTGAGCCCAGGTCTCTGTGCTTGCCAGGGAAGCCCTGCAACCCCTGAGCCACCATTGCGGCACTCAAGCTTCGCTCTTGACATATATAATTAACGAATAATATTTTCATTATAATATTTCTTAAGATATTTTTTCATTCTTTTGTTCTCTTTAGTTATTTTAATCTCAACTTTGAAAATACTCCATAAAGGGTTACTATATACTGTGTGCAAAATCACCCCAATATCTAAGGTGCTGGAGTTTGCCATCTATTGTTTTATGATTCTCTTCAGTCTTTCCTCACAGTGGATTGTTTCCTCATGCATTTGCCTTTTCTTTAAAAAAAATTCTGAACTCAATTGTAATTTTAAAAAGTCTCAGTGACAACTGCCCAAATTTTTCAGGGATGCCCTTCTTGAAGGTGGTGGTTTTCTGAACTACCCTTTACCTGATGTTATTGGCCCTTTAATGGTTCCCTCCTCAGTGTGTGCATAAATGTAAACATATTCCCCCAATTTTTAATTTCTGTAACTTTTGGATGCTACCAGAAGCACTGTTCCCATGTCACTTAACTTGCTTGATCTCTTCTTGCTCTGCATATAGCTTGCTCATGTATTTTGTTGGTGTTTCAAAGAAACTCTGTTTAATAATGATTCCCCCTCAATTTCACATCCATATTCAACTAATAAAAAAAAGGAAACTAAAAATGTTCTTACAGATTTGATAGCTTTAGTTCAAGTATGGATTTCATATTTCTATAGATGCAATGTATCCTATTAACAAATCTAGATAATCACATGACAGCGTAAAATATAGTCATAAGTTTCAGTGTTTCACTTTAAAATAAGATTTTGAGGGCTCTGTCCACTTCCCCACTCTGGGGGAAGTCTGCTCATTTCGCTATGCTTTACTTTCTGTAAAATAAAATCTGCCTACTATGCTTGAAAAATAAATTAAAATAAAATAAGATTTTGTCTTATCATTAAAAACTGTAGACTAAATAAGAGTAATTTATATCACATTGTTTATATAAAAATATGAATAAATTAAAATTTGCTTGGGCAATACTTTTATTAAACTCTTATTTAAATAATTAAATCCATTGTAATTTTCAGAAATAAAATAGACCTTTTTTGTTGTTAAGGAGTTGAGTTGTTATACAAACATAAATGCTTATGAAGTAACAATATGATATGCATTTGATCCTAAACAATAGTTACCTGAGCATTGTCCACACCAGTCTTTTGATTCTTCTGTATTTTCCCCTACAACAGATGTGAATGTCCATATATAAATATAATGAATATATATGTATGTATGTAATATATATATGTGTGTATATATATATAGATATGCCTCTAATATATCTATTTATGTGTTGTAATGCCTTTGCAGTTCTAATACATAAGTTTGAAAGCTTTCACCAAAACCTGGGTTTGCTCAAGCCTCCGCAAATGAGGGAAAACATTTGAGCCTTGAGTATCAGCTCTTGGGTAACATTGCTCAGCATGATTTCTTCCATCGCCATCCATTTAGCTTCAAAGGTCACAATATCATTGTTTCTAATAACTGAGTAGAATTATATGATTATATATATATGTATAAAATCATATATATACTTATATATTATATTATATGAATATATTATATATATAATCATATAAATAAAAAAAATATATATATATAAAATCACCTTTTCGATCCATTCATCCAGTGATGGGCATCTGGGTTGATTCCATAGTTTAGCTATTGTAAATTGAGTTGCCATGGACAACAATTTTGCTGTCGCTGGAATGTGCAACTCCTCTGGGAAAATACACGGAAAAAGAATAGCCATTTCATATGGTGGATTCAAGCCTAATTTTTTCAGGAATTTCCACACTGCTTTCTAGAGCAGCTGTATAAGTCTTAAGTTCCACCAAGAGTGTATTAGTGTTCCTATCTCCCATACCCCTCCAGATAATGTTATTGTTTATGTACTTCATCTTTGCCAAACTCACTGGAGTGAGTTGAAATTTTAACTTAGTTTGATTTGCAGTTTGATTTGCATTTTTTCACATTACTAGTGATATAGAAAATTTCTCTTCTATTCATTGGCTTGATCGGTTTCCTCTGTTGAGAAGTTTCTGTTTAGCTATCTGGGCTGTTTATTTATTTGATTGTTTATGTTTTTGATATCATGTTTTTTGAGTTCTTTGTAAATTTTGGATATTAGTCCCCTGTCAGAAGGATCACAGAACATGATTATCTTCCATTCCTTAGGTTCTTTTTTTTTTCATTGTTGTTAATGAGAGAAGGATGGTGAAAGAAAGAGAAAGAGAGAATTAATTTTAATTAGTCTTTCATATAGCCTTTGTCCTTCCAACACTCCATCATGTACGTGGTGCTGCATCCTTGTGCCTGCCAGGCAAGTGCTCGTACTGCTGAGAAACTGCTCCAGCCCCTGTAAAGTTCTCTCTTCACAGTTTTGACTAATGCCTTGACTGAGTATAATGTTCTTAATGGCAATCCACTCTAATTCTTTATTTTGCTTCTTTTGTTTTGGGAGTCTTGCTAAGAAAGACATTTGATTTCAAAAGCCACAATATTGTCTTCTCTAATGGCCGAGTAGTATTCCATTGTATATATGTACCCAAGTTTTTGTATCCATTCGTCAAGTGAGGGGCATCTGTGTTGGTTCTGTAGTCTAGCAATAGAAAATTGAGCTGCTAGAAACATTGATGAAGCCACATCACTATAATATGCTGATTCTAACTCTTTCGGGAAAATAACCAGAAGTGGGATAGCTGGGTCATAAGGTGGTTCCAGCCCTAACCTTTCAAGGAGTCTCTACACTGCTTTCCAGAGTGGCTAGTTTCTCTCATCTGTGGAAGCTAGAAAACATCGGGAAGCAGTATATTAGATGGCTAAGCTAATATTAACCTCAAATTGTATGATTCTTAACACAATAGGGAGATGATTGCCTAAGATACCTGGAGGCATAGGGTTGGGGACAGGGTGGGAGGAGGGCTTAGGAAGGATATCTCAGAGACTGGAGGGTGGGAATATGGGGGAATCATCTTAGAAGGAGATCTCTGACCTCCACGAGATATCCTTTTAACTAAGGGGGTCTTCTTGGGGAAACAGCAACATTGGGACCCCAAGCTGGGCATCCATGACATGGCATTAGCCCTGGATAACTAAGTATATATACATTTGTTCTTGATTGTTTGACAATGTTTCCCCCTCAATTGTAACTCCATATCATATTCATCTAATAAAAAAAAAAGTCATTGACTACTCCCAAATGCTGGAGTGTTGCTCATAGTTTTTTTTAAGCTCTTGTATGGTAGCTGTTTAAATTCCTAGTTTTTGGATCATTTTGATTTGATTTTTGTGCAAGGTAAGAGATAAGGATCCATTTCAATTTCCTGCAAGCTGTCCAGTTTGTCTAGCACCATTTGTTGAATAGGCTATCTTTCCTCCATGTTTTATTTTGATCTTCTTTGTCAAAGAGCAGATGTTCAAAGATTTGTGGGTTTGTCTCAGGGTCTTCTGTTCCATTGGTCTTCATCCCTATTTTGATAGCAGTACCTTGCTATTTTTGTTACTGCAGCTCTATAGTATAGTATCATGAATCCACCTGTTTCATCTTGACTTGCTTAATAATGTATTGGCTATTCTGGGTTTCTTGATGTTCCAAAAGAATTTGAGAATTGCTTTTCCTATATATGTAAAGAATGACATTGGTATCTTGGTGGAGATTGCATTGAATCTGTATAATGCTTTTGGCAGAATGGTCATTTTAATTATATTAATTCTGCCTAAGCAAGAACATGGAATGTCTTTCTATCTTCTCAGGTCTTCTTCAATTTCTTTCTTCAGTCTTTGATAATTTTCATTGTAGAGTTCTTTTACTTTCCTTGTTAGATTAATTCCCATGTATTTTATTCTTTTTGAGGATATTGTGACTGGGACAGATTTCCTGAGTACTTGTTCTGCCCTACTATTATTATCAAATTGGAAAGCTATTAATTTATGGTTATTGATCTTATAGCCTGCCACTTTGCTAACTCTATTTACAATAAGCTCAACCAGTTTTCCAATGGAGTTTTTAGATTTTCCAGATATAGGATTGTGTTGTCAGTAAAAAGGGATAGTTTGACTTCCTCTCTTCCTATTTTTATTCCTTTGATTTCCTTCTCTTGCTTGATTGCTCTGTCAATGGTCTGAGGACTATATTGAATAAAATTGGTGAGAGCAGGCAGCCTTGACTTTTTCCTGAGTTTAGTGGAAATCCTAACAGGTTTCCTCCATTTAGTATTATATTAGCAGAGGGTTTGTCATACTTGGCCTTTACAAAGTTAAGATAATGTCTGTTGATCCCTATTTTCTCTAGAGTTTTAAGCATATATGCATAAATAGGCCTTTTCTGTATTAATTGAGATTATCATATGTTTTTTGTCCTTAATTCTGTTTAACTAATGAATCACATTATTGGTTTGCATATGTTGAAACAGACCTGCATTCCTGGAATGAAGCCCTTTTGTTCAAGATAAATTTTCCTCTTGATGTGTTTTACAATACAGTTTACTAGAACCTTATTAAGGATATTTTTATCAATGTTCATCATTGATATTGGACTGTAGTTTTCTTTTTTTCTTTTTCTTTCTTTTTTTGTTTTGATGTGTCTATGTTGAGTTTTGTTATCAGAGTTCTGATTGCCTCATAACAATCAGAGAGAGAAAGGGAGAGTTCCCTCCTTTTTAATTTCTTGCAATAGCTTAATAAGGAGAGGTGTCAACTCCTTCTCAAAGATGTGTTAAAATTCAGTGAGCAATCCTTCAGGTCATGGGCTTTTCTTCTTTGGAAGGCTTTTAATTTTTATATGGATTTCAGGCCTATTATTGGACAGTTTAGGATTTCAATGTCATCCTGTGTCATTTTGGGGATGTTGAATATGTCTTGAAATTTGTCCATTTGTTCCAGATTATCTAATTTAGAGGAGGATAATTTTTCAAAATATGTTCTGATAAACATTAGATTTGTTGGTGTCAGTTTTGATTGCATCCTTTTCATTGGTGATTTTATTCATTCATTTCAATTCCTCCTTTATAGTGAGATTGGCTTGGGGTCAGTCAATTTTATTTATTTTTTTCAAAGAACCATATCTTTCTTTCATTTATTCATTTTATTATTCTTTTTTTTTTCCTCGATTTGATTGATTTCAGCTCTGATCTTGATTATTTCCTGTCTTCTGCTTGCTTTGGCATAAGATTATTCTTCCTTTCTAGGGATTTGAGGTGGAGCACAAGCTAATTTATTTGAGATCTCTCCTGGGTTTTAATGTAGGCACTCAGTGCTATGAAATTTCCCCTTAAAAATGCTTTCATGCTATCCAAACGTTTCAATGAGTTGTGTCTTCGTTCTCCTTCACTTCCAAGAATTTCTTGATTTCTTCTCTCATGTCTTCTTGGATCCATTCTTTACTAAATAGGGTATTATTCCATTTCCATGTGTATGAGGTTTTCCACTATAATTTTTGCTATTAATTGCTAGGGTCATTGTGCCATGGTCCAATAGGATACATGGAATGATTTCTATTTTTTTAAATATTTCCTGAGATTTCTTTTGTGAACAAGAATATGATCTCTTTTGCAGGAGGATATATGAGCTGCTGAGAAGGTATTTTCAGCAAATTTAAAGTGTAAGAGTCTATAGATGTCTGTTAAATTCATTTGATTTACAAAATTGTTTAGGTAGGAGATCTCATGGTTGTGCTGTTGCTTTGATAATTTATTGGTTATAGAGGAGTATTAAAGTCTTCCAGTATTATTGTGTTGAGGTCCACAAGTGATTTTATATTATGGAGAAATCTATCCACATAGTTGGGAGAATTTTTGTTTGGAACATATATATTTACTATGGTTATATCTTCCTGTTGTATTGTTCCTTTAACTACGATGTAGTATCCTTCTTTATCTCTTCTGATTAGGTTATGTTTGAAATCTACTTAGTGAGATACAAGGATTGCAACACCAGCTTACTGTCTTGGGCTGTAAGCCTGGTAAAATTTTTTGCATTCTTTCAAGCTCAATCTGTGGATGTCATTGGCTGTAAGATGGATTTCCTATAGGCAGCATACTGTTGGATTTTTTAACCAGTCTGCTAATCTGTGTTTTTTAACTGTTATATTGAAATCATTCAAATTCAGTGTTAGGACAGTTGCATGGTTACAGTTTATAGTCATCATGTTTTATTAGTAAGTTCTGTGCTGTCTTATCTATTAATAGCATGGACTTTTATTTTATTGAATTTCCTCTGTTAGTTGTTTTTGAGATCTGCTTGCTTGTTCTTCTATCTAGTTTATCTTTGGGGATTCTTTGTAATGCTGGTTTTCTCTTCATGAATGCTGCAAGTTTGATCTTATTGTGACAGGTTCCTATTCCCCCACTGAATTTGAATGTGAGTTTTGTTGAGTATAGTATTCTGGACTGCAGGTTATGGTCATTCAGACATTGAAATATCTCCTGCCAGGATCTTCTTGCTTCTATAATTTGAGCTGAAAAGTCAGATTTGATCCTTAATGGCTTTCCTCTGAATGTGATTTGTCATTTTTCTCTTGCAGCTTTCAATATTCCTTCCTTGATTTCCCTATTGTATTTTTTTAATATGATGTGTCTCGGTGAGCTTCTCTTTATTTAGGCTTATTGGGTGTCCCATATACTTGCTTTATGAGCATTTCTGACTCTATTCTGTTATGGAAAATTTTTTCTTCACCTTTTTCTTTGAGAATGCTCTTTATAGCATTCATTTGCATTTCAATTTCTTCCTGTATCCCAATTACTCTTTGTTTCTTCTGATTTCATCCCAGACATTTTGCAAATTCTTCTCATGTTGTGTGGATTGTTTTTCTTTTCTGTCATCTGCATATTCAAGCTTACTCACTCTGTCCTCATTATCAGAAATTCTCACTTCAAGGGCTGATATTCTATTTTTTACAGAAATTGGTACTAAATTCTTCCAATTTATCTTTAGTTTGGTTGACTGAGATTTTCAAATCTAAGACTTGTATTTTCAATGTATCCATATCTTTGTTAGATAATTTTTTCATATCCTATGTTTGCTCTCTTATTTCTTTTTTAGATCTTCTTTTATATCTTTGAGTGTTTTAGTAATCAGATCACTGATAGTTTTTTTCTAGGTTTTCATCTCACTCCCTGTCCATTGGCTCCTTGGTAGAGAATTTGTAGGTTTGAGGTGAACATTTTCTAGTTTGATTCCTCATCTTTGTAAAGCTTTTGGATCTTTGAATTGAAGTTCCCTGTGTGGAGGCAAGGAAAGTCTGTGGGTGCTTCTTCCTTGCAGGTCAAAAGGTTGGGTCATGGGCTGGAGAGGTTGCTCTGAGGTTACAGGACTCACCTGGCATGCAAGAGTAAGTGGGTTCGAGCCCCAGTACCATGTACACAATTAAATGTTAGAGTTACAAAAGCCACAAGAAAAACCAAATAAAAATAGGTTCTCCCTCCCTCTCTCATTCTCTCACTGTCCCTCTCTTTGAAAAAAAAAAAATCAGATCAGACACTGCCTCTCTGATGATTACCTTCTTCCAGAAAGCTTCTTCCTGGAGCCTCGTTTTTTGAACCTTTTTGATATGGGTTGTAGGAATCAGATTTGGAACTGATGGGTTGCTGGACAGCTGGCTGTGTTTTTGAAGCTAACTGGTACGGGTTCATTGCTTGGTCCTGGGGTCCCAGAGAAGCAAGATGGCCTGGAATAGATAAGCCAAACTAATCTGCTATGCTGGGATGTGGGGTCCTTGGTAGTGGGGACTCCTATGGATATCCTGCATGCTTGCTGGAGGACAGGGCCAGAGTCCTGGACATGTGGGGTGGTGGGGCAGGATCCAGCACAGGGTCCTCAGAGTGTCCTGAACCTGCTAGGACTGGGACCTCAGGAACAAATGGGCTTCTTAAGAATTTTTGGTTCATTTGTTTGTTTATTTTGTTGTTGCTGCTGCTGTTCTTTTTGTTTCCTGTGATTACCCAAGCCACTGAACTAAATCCCCTTTATATTTTTTCTTTTTCAGACAGGATCTCATTAAGTTGCTTAGGGCCTTGCTGAGTTGCTGAGTCTAGCCTCAAACTGGCATTCCTTCTGACTCAGCCTAAAAAGTCACTAGAATTGCAGGCATTAACCACTCTGCATGGTTTTAAGATTTTTGTATTGGTGATTTCACCACTTATTTATTCTATATATAGTAAAAGACATGAAGAGCAGTGTTTTTCAAAGCAAAGTATTTCATTCAGAATTCTGCATTTTTATGTACTTGTTATAACATCAGAAATTGCATGCTTACACGGAGAAAATGATCCCCATAAACAGAATTACTACATAATCTAAGTTGAAATATATTATAACCTTTGAATAAAATAGTTTTTATTTGATATTTGAATATCAAATATTATTTGATAATTTTTAAATAGGTCACTAGTAAAATCTTGACCTCTTTTTCATTTAATCTTATTACTGATACAGTGATCACATGCATTTTCAAAATTAAAATTAAAACATTTCTCAAAGACAAAACTCCAATATTCTTGCTCAGTCTGGAAGA
This sequence comes from Aplodontia rufa, assembly GCA_004027875.1. Taxonomy (NCBI): domain Eukaryota; kingdom Metazoa; phylum Chordata; class Mammalia; order Rodentia; family Aplodontiidae; genus Aplodontia; species Aplodontia rufa. Next base: position 8,438 of record PVKS010037363.1, on the reverse strand, counting down.
TGAAGCACATCGGAACATTCACCACTTTAGTACCTTGTACATACCTCTGTAATACTTATTTACTATATAAGTTCTTGATTATGTATTTTCTCCTATACAGCCAATTTTGAGTGAGTATTTTTATTTTTCATCTTATAAAATTACCACGTTACCTGATATATGAGTTTGTGTGTTAACTTACAGTAATTAAATAATATAAATCTTAATTTTCTAACTCTATGGAAGAGTTTATACTTTACATGGTGGGATTGTACAGATATACAGTAGACATAGAATTAATCATTGATTCATTTTTGCATATGCAATCTAAAGTTTATGTGTGGATTACTTAATTCACTTTTAGAGAATCTTTAGTAAAAAATTGAAGTCTCATGTAATTGGTTTTCTGAAGAGAAATGGGAATCTTTATTTTCATAATGGTTATTGGTAGGATATACTTAAATCTTCTTAAAATATCAGGTTTGTTTCCATTTTGACATTTTCCTTTGAGTATCAGACAATTTTCCTTTTAATTTACGGATGATATTAGCTATTAGGAAGAGGTGCACTCATACTGTCAGACTTCAAACAATGGAAAGAATAATGGTAATTTGTATATTTTAGAACAAAAATAGCTTCTGTTAACTGACCACATAACATTGTAAAGCTTAAAACCATAACATATATGTTTCTATGTAAAATTCATTTTAATAACCAAAAGAACATTTTGAAAGAAATACTATTATCTATTCTTTATAAATGAGAAACAGGCTCGCTGAGTTCATTAGAGCTGGTGAATAGTAGATCTGGGATGTAAGCCCAGGACTGTCTCCAAAGCACATTTATTTAAATATAAATAATGCTATGCACAACTCTCTGAGAAAAAGAAAGGGGGGATCTTTTCAAAAAACCTTAAAGTTTGATATTATAGTATTAAGTGCTTTAAAAACATTTTGAAAACATAAATCCTGCTATTTAGGACTTTTTTAAAAAATTAAATGTATGGGGCTGGAGCAGTGGCTCAGTGGTTTCTGTGCTTGCCTGGCAAGCACGAGGACCCGGGTTCAAACCCCAGCACCACATACACAACTGAGTGTTGGAGCAACAAAGGCCATGTGAAAAACTAAATAAAGTTGTTTCTTTCTTTCTCTTTCTCTCTCAATGTCCCTCTCTCTTTAGAAAAATAAATAAATAAAAAAAATAAAAAATTAAATGTAGACTTTAAAAATTTTGATAATGATACATACAGATTATTTTTGAGAAACAAAGTAAAACAAATAAATAATATCACTTCCAGTAAAACATTTCCTATTTAATACATGGATTTCAATATTTGCAGAATCATTTCTGTTACATCAGTTAAAAAAAAGTTTTACGGGGCTGGTGCAATGGCTCTGCGGTTAGAGCACTTGCCTGGCATGCTCAAGTAAATGGGTTCAAACCCCAGCATCCACGTACACAACTAAACATCAGAGCAATGAAAGCCATGTGAAAAACTCAATAAAAATTGTTTCTATCTGCCTCTGTCTCTCATTGTCCTTCTCCCTCTCTAAAAAAACAAAAACAAAAACAAAACAAAAACAAAAAACCTTTATGTCATTTTCAAAGCCAATATATATGTTAGTATTTTGTAGTGGTGGTGAGGAGTTTGAGTAAAGAGATGGCAGTGGATTAAAATTCTAACAAAATTCTTAACTAATTACTGAGTTCAAAGTCTTCTGATGTTTTATTTTAAGATGCTCCCCAAACATTTGTTTTAACCATGGCCACATTCAAACTAGAGAACTATATAGGAACTATATTATTTCAATTCTGAATCTTCCATTCTGTGAACAATTGCCAAGAACTCAAAAGTAGGCAATAGAAGTAATATGTTATTTTTCTTGCATATGTTCCAAAATAAATGGTCACAAGGTATGTCAATGTATACATACATTTTTCAACCAAAATGACTGATTTATTTCAAAAGTATATAGACATTTGAATGGGTACAATTATCTTTTAAACACTATGAATTTATTATTATATAATGACACAATATTCAGAATTTTGAAATATACAATACTATGTACATAACAGAAAAAAATGGTAACAAATCTTCTCTTATGAGATTTCAAAATTAATTAGGGTGAAATAATAAAGCATCCTTTAGCAATGGATGGAACAGAATATATTAATCTCTTCTCTTTGGGCATAATTTCAGAAGAAAACCAGTGGATTCAGTGACTTTGAAGTATTAGATAAGCAGAATTTACCATTAATTGGATTGGGGCATGACTGAACGAAATTCTGGATCCAACAACATGGATTTTAGAATGCCAGGGATCCTCTCTCATTTCAAAGTTTAAAACATAGGCACCATTGGCTATAATCCTCTAGAATTTTATTTTCGTTTTATAAGAATTTTGATCAAGCTCATAATTTAACAGATGCTATATCCATATAGGATAAATTCTTACAAAAACATGGTAGATGAGAAAAAGAAGGTGGCAAATGGAAAAGAGGAACAATTTATTCAGGAATTGCGTTACAATTTTGAATATGATGAGCACTTACTAACACAATATCCTAGGAAGCATGCAAATGATAGGAAGCCCAGTATAATCAACAAACTTTCTAGGAAATGATTTAAAGAAAAAAAGAAGTATTTGAGAATTGTGGGCACTAAAAATAAACACATATCAATTGCAGACATCATGATTTAAATTCACTATAAATTTCATTTTTACCATTAAAAAAAAGTTTGGCTTTAATAATGAAATTTAAATTGTTTGAAAATATAGGAAGTTGTATCCATTTTTTCTATAGCCTCAGTGTTGCTGTATTTAATTGGAGTAGTAGATTAAAAAAATAGGTCAAATTTAGATTGAAATTTAAACAAGTGAAAGGCCACTTTTTGTCACTAAGATTTATTTTCTTAAGTTTGATATTTTTATGGCTTATAGAATGTCCAGTGGCTGAGTTAAATGTGAGCTAGCAGTGAGTTTAAGAAAATTATTCTGTAAATTAAGTTCATTTGCAAACAATTTCTTTTGGTTGTAAATAGTGAATATGTTACAGATAAAATTTATTTTTCTAATAGAGAAGTAGATAATATATCACTCTATCTAAATTACCATAGGGCTACTTGTTTAGATATTGACTGTTACATTTTTGTTACAGTACTTTATTTTTTCAACTGTCAATGTATTATGAATAAGTAATAAAATTCAGCTCATAAAACTTACATATAATGTTATTAAGTATGCTAAATTTGCATTTTTTAATTATTCAGGTTGCTTACAAATGTAAATGACATTTTAAGTATTAATGATATTGATGTGACTACATTGCATTTTTTTTCCTCCAAAGAAAACATCCCATTTATTTGCAGGATGAGAAATGAAGGCTCACAGAGCATTTGTTGATGTTTAGAAGGTAAAGATCTCAAGTGTACACGTAAAAGATTCATCAAGTATATCTTACAAGAGGTGGATGCATAAACACTTCATGGAGAACTATTTACTTAAATAATTTCTGCATTTCTTTACTTCAATAAATTAAAACTCTCCTCTTGATGGCATCCCCTTGGAAAGACGATTTGGTCACTGAAGTAATATTTGCATAACAAATAAATAGCTATATTAAAGTGAATTAAAATACTCCCAAATGTGATTTCCTCATATCAGCTTTATTATTTAACATTTTCCCCAGGTACAGTGTGGTGAAGAAGCTATATAAGATCATCTTACCAAGTGAGACTATCTGAGTGTGTACCAGTTGGAAAACTATCACAATGATTCAATTAAGAGAAAGACAATAAATTGGACTATGATTGTGGTAACAGACATGTTATATCCAGATTAAAGAGATTATTAAGGAATAACTTCACACTTCTCTCCCTTTAAGCAGAGAGTAAAAGATGGTGATATCTGCTTATGCAAAAATGTGATACCATTTCCTGGGAGAGCAGAAATACTAGGAATGGGGAACAAAAATATGTTTTTGATTTGATTGTTGAAGCATTTTGATACATCAAAGAAGGATGTCTAGTTCCAATGAACAATGTGATCTACTGATGTATAATTGAGGAAAAAAATTACACTCACCCACACACATACACATGCATACACACACACAACCTATTTTTGTTAAAACACCTATGAAGAGACCATTAAATACTTTAAATACAAATGCTAGGAACGTATTTTGAGAAACATTGCAATATTTATCAGAAGTCAAGTGGATAAAGATTAACATCTGAAATAAATAAAAAACAATTGGAGAAGAAATGGGTGTTTCAAGAATTCAAAATGTCAAGGAAGGACATCAAAAAGGAATGGCTTTGGTTTAGTGCACAGAAAAAAAAAAATGGGGAAGCAGATATTATCAATTTTGTCCCTAGCTGAACCTTTGAACTAGGCTGCCTGCTCATAAGCACCCAGAGGCAAACTGACCTTTTCACAAGGCTGGATTGAAATCTACTAGCTTTTGTTAAATCACTTGCAAAGTCCCTGCTTCCCTTAAATTACCTAATGATGAAGACAACACCTGATCCCCTTATTACAAGACAGCTTGACTTTTGGGACCACAGCCAAGGAGTTGCTTCACACTGCTCTTAACAAACAAGTTATGTAACTTTTAGCAGTAGCAATTTTTAAATTTAAATATGGCCACCATGTTGTAAACCTTGGATTGTAATTTCAAAACTGCTGGAATCTATATTTTTCTTGATAGCAAATCTAATTAGCCCTATAAAAATGTAAAGTGTTTTTCTTCTCCAGTAGGTTGATTTTGTCCTCCTTCAATAAAAATCTTATGTTGTGGAAATGTAGATAATATCTAAGTGTGATATAAAATCTCAATCAATGATGTTACACTAAGGCACTGATCATGAAACCAAGAGTAATAGTTGTTCCTCTGGCACAAGGAAGCCTATAATGAGGGTGCATTTGACTTTGGCTACTAAGGTAAGTATTTCTCCTGTGTGATGAGGGAGGAAAGTATTTTAGGGAAACAGACAGCATGCACAGGGGCACAAACCAGATATGACATAGATCAAAGTGGCACTGGAGGAGCTCCCAGAGAAAGAGATGGCAACTCAAGGACTTTGGCCTGCATCACAGAAGAGAAATTCAGCACATCAGTAGAGGGAGAGATTTATTAAGCAAATCAAGATGTACACATTTGAGGGAGAATGTGGGCCACCCAGAGAATAACAGACACATGATCAGGGTTCCCGTCTTCTCTTTTAAAGGGAAACGGTGAAGGGTTTTATGGGAAGGTATACAGGAATAACATCAGTTGGTGATCTCAAGATGGATTATGGTAGTCTGGCCATTCTTTGGATTCTTAGACTCATGTAGTCTTTATTATCTAATTAAAAAACGTCTCTGGAAAGTCTCCAAAATTATAGGTTTCTCAAATATCATGTTTTATCTTTGTTTAATATATTTTTGGTAGGCTAATTAACAGTGCATACGGTAATGAGCATAAATGAGTGAATTTACAGTTAACTTAAAAATATACATATTTCCCAGAAATTTGAGAATGATAGGCCTGGGAGAGAGACTGGCTTGGGGAATAACAGAACTGGAAAGGTATTCAGAAACTTAGATTAAAATAAAATTTCCCTATCCTTCCTATATATCTTCTTTCTACCTTTTTTTTCTTTTAAATTTCTCCTATCCTACCTCAAAAGGAACAGAGATAGCATTCACGCAGAATTCTGAAGTCACAGAAGTACTGTGGCACAATCAACCAGCAAAAAGGCATAACATTTGCATCTAAATCATTATTTCCTCCTTCATCTCCTGCTATGATACATTCAGTTAAAAGAGTGATGATTCCCACATTCTTATGTGTTACAAATATAAGTTGCACAATTAATACAAAATAAAATTTCTGGAAATTTTAAATAAATAGATAAATCATGTGTCATGTTTTGCCCAGAAAGATTTCTCTCTGTAAGCAACTGTCATTGTACATTTTAGCATCTTCATATATTTCTAAAGAAGTCCAGATAGAGGCTTTTGAAATTCTCATTTTCACTGCATTATATTAAAGGCTGTTATTTATTTTTCAGCTTGCAGAGTAAATTAAGTGTTCAATCCATTGTATCCTACTTAGTATGAAACCCCCAGCAGTTTAAGTGTTTCTGTAAATTATTTTCAAATACACTAACAAGAAACAAAAATCAAATGCGACTTTATGGATAGTAAAAATGCATACAAAATGTATGTGATAATTAGTTACAAATATATGAAGAAATAGTTCATTAAAGAGCTGCTAAAAATAACCTGCTCAGAAATAATTCACCTTACTATATTACAGATTTTTAAGATGTTTTCTCTCTTCATTCTTTATTAATGGTGATATTTGCATTCAAATACAGATCATTTTTTTCGGGAATTCATCTGCTCCTGCTGTTTGTTCTCCACCAACTATTTAATCCTGGGCTTACAGCAAAACTACTGGTTGCAGGCGAAATAATTAGGATGTCACTAAAGTTTGTGCATTCAGGTGAGAAATATGCTATGTTAGTATGCAGTATAATTGGGAAACTAATGTTTTGTACTTGTTTAAATGGTTTTAAATTAAAAGAAGCAAGGACTGAGGAATTTTAAGAAAATGACACATTGATTTATCCTAACCAAAGTATCTCTGCATGGTATATGGCTTTTCACAACATGCCCCCTGTTCTCTAGAAATATAGCAATATGATAGGCACAATAAAATAATTCCCCCTTAGAAACCCCACAAATTGCATAGCTATGAGATCAGCATGTTGAAAATACTTTTCCATTGCTCTATTGTACTTGTAAATCCCTGTTTATGGGTTTGGGAATTACTATTTACCACAGGTGAATGTAAATTAATCAAAGTAATTCTGCATATCACTGATATATGGAGCTTTTACATATTACATATTTGTCAGAATGTAGGCTATTATACTTCTTGTGTCTGTAATCAGTGCAGATTTAAGTTCATGGGGAGAAAATGTGACTCGAGCTCTACGTTGTATTGCCTTATGACAAAGCCAAATGTTACAATGTGTTCTATTTGAAGTGCAAACTACTAATCTACTGAAAATGTTACTGTTCTAAGCAGTATGCTCTCAGTGTTATTGTAGAATACAATGGAAATGCCTACATTAATATTATTTGGCAAGAGAAATGACAGCTAGAGAATTTAAAATTCTGTTCAAATGTGGTACACAGAAAAAAAACATCAACAAGAACAAAATATTTTTCTGCTCAGTTGAATAGAAAGAAAGAGTTGGTGGGTGGAGTGTATTTGGAATAGAATAGATCATAGAATAAAATAGGTAGGTTTCCAGATTTATATAAAAAGGGTATTTTCAAGGACAGGAGGAAAATAAATGGAGTTTTATTTGCAATCAGTTATCAAAATTTGACCAAAATTGATTAAAGTAGGAAAAAGATGAAAAAATATTTCACCTCAATCAGGAAGCAAATAGTAAATTCATTCTGTTTGATTATGTAGGTCTCATATACATTTATGATAAAATTTTCTCTTTTCCTTTTCCTCCCACCCTTTTGAAATAGCTGGGTCTACTTTGGTACTAAAATTTCTTATAGTGACTTATATTGGATTAATTCGGACAACAGATTTTGACAAGCATCATACATTAATGAAATGAAATACAAAAGAATATATTCCACAACCCAAAAGGGTAATTTTTATTTTGTGAATATGTTTGTTTAATTTATGCACATAAGTACATTTGTATGTGTTTTTTAAAAGGGAGGAGTCAAAAAGTATTATGTGGTTTTGTTATTATATGTTACAATAAAAAATTTATAGGCTATGAGTAAAGAAAAATATATAAATTATATAATATACAGCATTACTTGAAATGGCAAAAATTATAATCAATCTAAATATTTATCAAAAGAATGATAGGTAAATGCATTTTTTATGTTTATAATAATCAAGTGCTACACAGTGTTTAAAATGGGCAAATCAGGTTTACATGTTTTGAGGGGAATAAATCTTCATAATATAATACTAAGTGAAAAAAAGAAGATGTAAGGAAAAGGATCTTTAACTGCATATGTAACAATTCTAAAAATGTTTCACACAGATATGTTAATATAAATACAATTGTAGAGTTAGAAATTCACTTAATTTTTAATTGAAGTTTACTTAGAATGGGTGGCAGTGGTTTTGGAAAGGATGCCAAGAAGGTTTCAACTTAGTATTTGTTTAAAACTAAAAGGAGTCTAAAAATATAAAATATGAAATTTGATAAAAGAGCACTCTGCATTGCTTATATTATATTGCACTTTCCCTTGAAATGTTCCATAAGAGAAGATGTTAGAAAATAATAACTCAGCAAAGATAGAAGACTAATAGTGGTAGGTGAAATCATGTGGCATTCACTGCTTAAGTAATGCCCTTCAATACAAGGTCTTAACTCCTGTTGACTTCAAGAGGGGCTCATACTCACATCTCAA
>PVKS010037362.1:0-18689 GCA_004027875.1 Aplodontia rufa | reverse complement strand
GCAATATCTATGTTCATAGCAGCTCAGTTTACTATTGCTAGATTATGAAAACAACCCAGATGTCCCTCACTGGATGAATGGATCCAAAAACTGTGGTACATTTATACCATGGAATATTACACAGCAATTAGAAACAATGATATTGCAGCCTTTGAAGGTAAATGGATGGCTATGGAAGAAATTATGCTGAGTAAAATCAGTTTAACCCAGAGAACCAAGGGTAGAATGTCTCCACTCATCTGTGGAGGCTGCATCTAGACCCTGTCCAGTGAGAAAAATGGTCTATTATCATGTGTTAAATCCAGATAAGGTGCAATGTTATTCAACATAATACATTTTTAGAGATGTTGCGGGAAGGGGAAGGGTGGGTAATTGGGGGTGCACTCCTGGGGGTAATTGTAATATCCAGAATCTATACACATTTTATATTATTTTGTTAAAATTGTGTATGGTTGTTCAATAATAAATTTCGCAATAAAGAAGAGATGCTTGGGTTGTAGATCTGTGGCAGAGAACTGCTCTAATACGTTTGAGGCACAGAGTTTGATCCTTAGCACCCCAAAATAAATAAATAAATCAAATAAAGGTATTCTGTTCATGTATAGCTGAAGAATTTTTAAAAAAATAAATGTAAATAAGAACTTTTTAATTTTGCTACATAGCATATTCATATGTGATTTTTTAAAAATACAAAAAAATTACTATCATAAAATGCTAGTAAGGAGTCAATTTGCCCTTACACTATTGCCCTTTTGCAGTTTACTATCATGAACTTAGTGCTTAAACAGCACAAATTTAGTCCTTACAGTTCTGTAGGTCAGCATTTTTACAGGGGTCTCACACAGGCAAAAGTGCAGGGTTGGTCCGCTGCCTTCCTTTCTGAAGGCCTTAGATGCTTTTCCAAATTCTAGAGGCCTCACACAATGCTTGGCTCATTGCTTTTTTCTCCACCCTGAAAGATAGCCTCAGGGCATCCCTCTGACCTTTCTAGTATGTCTCATCTCTGACCACAGAGAAAGATTCTCTGCTTTTCGAAGCTGACGTGATTAAATTGGGCCTAGATAGTTAATCCATGATATGCTCCCCAACTCAAGGTCAGTATACTCAATCACATCTTCAAAGTCCTTTATTCCATCTAAGACAACAAATTCAAAGGTTCCAAGAATTGGGACATAGTCTTCTTTTAGAAAAGTATATTACTCCTCCCACAGGAGATAACACACAAGAACTGGAATGATGGCTCACATTCATCTCCAAGTGTTCCTTACTGCCAGAGAAGAGGCTAGAGCACAGATAAAAGACTTTTTACCCTCGAGAATGCATAACAGAGTCTATTATGTTTTAACAAACATCTGTTTTTGCATAATCCTTCAGACATAGTAGCCATCAATTCTTTCTCACTCATTTTCAAAATGATGTATCATCTCATGAGTGTGGTTTTGAATAGAAATCAGCTTTTTCTCCACAAGTTAACATTTTGTCAAATTGATGTCTGAGGAAAAAAAATACCTTCACATCTGATAAAAAAGAAGCATTTTTTTGTTTGCCCTGAAAGCTCAAATTTTAAAATTCAATAAAGATTCCCTAATTTTAAAGTGCACTTAATTTTCTATGTGGATTAAAAAAGGCACTGACAATTCTTTCCCTCTACAAATGCTTTTATAAGTGCTTTGTGCATGTCACGTATAACAGCAAGGCCTCTTATCTAAGTCACAAGTGCATGTCATAAATCTGTCATGTGTAGATTTTCAAATTATGCATTATCTTGCCCTAAGGAACTCTAATTACATTGATTTTGTAAATTTGCATTTTTAGTTTTCACAATATTCTATGTTATGGCAAATGACCATAATGTATTTGGAATGATAATATAAACTAGAAAATCATAGTTTTCTCACAAAGGAAATTGGAAAAACATTTAAATTCAGAAGTTTAATTGTGACTAGAGGAATAACTGCCCCAAACCACCATCCTTTTTGTTTTAATTCAATCAGAAATTATTTAATGTATTCAAGTCCAGACTGTGTGGGTAGGGGGAGACAGTGTCTATCCATCATGACCCTAGAAATATTTCAGGATATGCAAACTATTTGTATTAATAGCTATCAGAAAACTAAAGAGTGATATAGAGAAAATACATGTCAAGGGTTAAATTTTAGAAAAAAATCACCTTTGTTTTGGTACTAATTTCATTTAGGGAGATTTCAGGAGGTGTTTACATCACAGTCACTAGAACTGAAGTCTCCCAAATCATGCATTGCTTCTGACATTGCATCACTATTTCACTGGATGGTGACTCGGGAGAATGAACAATGTTTTGCAGAAGACTGTCTTTTCACATTTTAAAGAGTTTGTAGTCCCTGCAGCTCATAGTGTGACATCATATTCTAAGAGTGGTATCACTAAACAAAGTATGCTGGTATCTAAAAAATAATAAATATAAATGACTTAATAAGTGTCTGGAAAGCCAAATCATTTATTTCCCTAATTTTTCAGGAGATTGCAAGTTTTCATGGATCTGCTCTTTTGGTCTTTCTCTACAGTTTTTCCATGCTTCTCACTTTTGTATCAGTAGGACTGTCACCCCGGCCACTTTGCTTCATCTCTTCTTCTCCTGTCCAATAAGTAAGTGATAATAACCTACTGCTCTGTATTCAGATGGAGTTAATCTATCAAAATCATAAACATGGTGAATTAATTCTCTTTCTTCTGCCTATTTACTGTGACTAAGACAGATGAGAGTGGGAGAGCAGGAGAAAGGGAGAGAATTAGAGATAGAGAAATAGAAACAGAGGCATTCACACTTTCGGTTTGGGGGGACTTCACATTGTCCAGTTTGAGATGTTTGGAGGAGGTGGTGGGAAGAGAAAAAGCATGCCCATATTTACCCTTGCAGCAACCTATGACCACTAATTTCGCTTTTATGTATAATCCCACAATACTGATTTCATTCTCTAAATTAGCTTTTGCTTTGGTCCACTGGCTGAAGATAGCCTCAAATTCTTCATTATGCATCTGTATTTCAAAATGTCATCCCTATTCCTCCACTTTCCCCCCAATCACTTTAGGTGACATATGAATGGTCTATAATATTGCTAATCACTCCACATATTCAGTAAATCATGTGCTGATGAATCTACTCAATATCATCACACTAGCATTTCTCACAGATTTATCCTACGTGACTTTCTTTCATACTTTACTATATCAGTTCTATCATTTTACAAATATGCTGGTACTTATTCCCTCTTAAAATGAACATACCACAGATGAATAAATTTTCTTTTGAATTTGTTCTCCATTTTTGGCAACCAGCTACTGGCTTATTCCCATTCTCATTTCCACAGCAAAATTGCTCAAATGAATCATCCATATTTACATTTCAGATCCGTACTTTCACTTCTCGTGAGCCTATCTTAATTGTGCTTACTCACCCTCCACTCTACCAAAACAGGTCTTTTGAATGGCTCTGATGATCTCACATTGCAAACTCAAAGAATTAACTTTTAATTTTCATGATAGAAAATCTCTCAAGCATATTTAAATCTGTTGATCATTTCCTCTTTTATTTATTATGAATTTACAATTAAGAATGTTTATATTTATAGTGTGCAAAATATTTGCATGCCCATATACCTTGCGGTCTGGCTAGGTCAAGCTAATTATCAAGCTAATTAATATATGTACTTACCACCAGAAGCAGAAAGTAGAATGGTGCTTACCAAGAATTTGCATTAAGGGGAATTGTGGAAATATTGGCCAAAATATGAGTTAGGCAAGAGGAATTAATTAGTTCAAAAGATCCATTGTTTTAGTCAGCTTTTACCCTGCAGTGATAATAATAGAGGAGGAAAAGTTTATTCGGAACTCACAGTGTCCGAGGTCTTAGTCCATCCAAAGATGTCCAGAGATGTGCCAGAGATGAGGAAGAACATCTGGTGGAAGGGTGTGGCAGAGGAAAGTAGCTCATAGCATGGCTACCAGGAAGCAGAGAAAGCTACTCACCAGGGACAAAATATAATGCCCAGAGGCACACCTTGGATGACCTACTTCCTGCAGCCACACCCTACTGAGCTAAGGTTACCACTCAGTTAATCCATTGAACTGAATTAATGCACTGATTAAAAAAAAGTTAAGGTTCTCATAAACTGTTAATTTTAATTCTAATGTCTTTCATTGTTTAACACAATGAGCTTTTGGAAGACACCTTATATCTAAACCATAAGGACCACTATATAACATGGTAATTGTAGTTAATAACATTGTACACTTGAAATTTTCTGTGTAGTTTTATATATTCTAACCATTCTTTCCTCTTTAATGCACTTTCTCCACTTAGCTTTTAAAAGATTTGATTTTCATGCTTTGGAAAGATTTGGTTTTCATTGTCTTACTGTTCACTCATTCACAGCCCTTGTTACTTTTTTTTATCTCCAAACTTTTCCATCCTCTTCTTTCTATAATCCCTGGAAGATATCATTCAACTATATACTGGTAAGTATCAAAACTTGTTACTGATTCCAAAGCTAATATCTCCAGACATCCCTTCTGAAACTAGACTCGATTATTCAATCCTTTATTCAAACATGCACCCGAATGTCTAACAGAAATATCAATCTTAATGTGAATAAAAGTAATATCATATGTTTGCTTTAAAACTTTCAATATTCACTGTTTTTAAAATCTCAGAAACGTCACTTCAAACTTTTGGTTTCTCAGCAGCAAGTATAGGGGGTCATTCTCCACTCTTCACATACAATCAACTATCAAATTGTACTCATTTTTATCAATAAAATATTTATCTCTCAAGTTCTCTGAAAATTGGAGTTGGAGAAGCCAAATTCAAGAGACTCTTTCAAATTTCTCCGAGAAGGTAGGAATCACAATTATTAGACTTACCAATGTATATAAAATGCCCATACCAAGTGTTATAGATGGAGAGCCCAAGAACAGAGATAAAGAGGGAAGGAGAATATAGACAAAAATTTAAAGCCCAAGCTTAAAATTTCATAAGTAATAATAGAGGCTTTTTACCACATTTATTAAGTACACTACTGGCTCTATCATACAAATGATAAAGATATTAGAGCAATTTATATACAGGAGCTCTTATGTACTATGTCTGTTTTCATAACTCAGCTTCTTTTTTTTAAGAAAGAGGGGACAGAGAGAGAGAGAAAGAGAGAAACAACTGTATTTAGTTTTTCACATGGCCTTCATTGCTCCAACACTTAGTTGTGTACGTGGTGCTGGGGTTTGAACCCAGGTCCTCGTGCTTGCCAGGCAAGTGCCGAAACTGCTGAGCCACCACTCCAGCCCATAACTCAGCTTTAAATCATAGAATTCAATCAAGTCTAATTTTCTTTGTAGAAACTTTTTTTAAACATTTAGAGATAATACCATGAGAAGAGTTGAATGCATTTTCTCTTCTACTGTCAATTTTTAAAGTACTCCTTGGAGAGAAAATGGGGATGAGTGGTAGGGAGGAGATGGGATAAGGGAAGAACAGTGGAATGAATCTGACAATACTTTCCTATGTACATAAGTGAATATATACCAGTAAATCTCACCTTTATGTATATCCACAAGACACTAGTCTAAAAAACAACTATAAATAAACATCAGAAAGATCACTAAAGTAGAGGAAAGTGAACAGGGAAAGGAGGCGTGAATGGAAAGAAGAAGTACTGGGGATTGAATCAAAACAAATTATATTCCATGTTTTTATGATTATGTAAAATGAATCCTAATGTTATATTTGACTAAAAAGAACCGATGACAATAAAAATAAAGTAGCTCTAATGCCATATCGGGAAACATTCTCCCTTTATGTTTTTATTAGACTGAAGTTGCAATGTATGTGATACCTTGATAAACATTAAAGAAATACTTATTCTGTCATTTATTAGGACAATAAGATAGACTATCTAGTACTATTGCAATACAGGTCAAGACTGTTGAAATAAGGGGGAAAGATAATTTTCAACTCCAAAGATAGCCAGGTATCTATAGCTAAAGAAAAGAATGAAGAGTAAATGGATGGAAAATTATTATGAGAAGACTGAACACTGGAGAATTCTTGCTATCCTAACTAACAAGGTCCCTGCTTAAAGCAAGACTGTGCATTCACAACGCAGGGGGGAGAGATGAAGGATTTGATCAAATATCAAGAGTAATCAGATATCAAAAATGGGGAATTCTCAATACATCGTGATTCTTGTTAAAACTGGGCTGGGCAGTCCTAGTCAAAAAGAAGTCTGAGAGGAGACTGAGTTTGATCATAGAGGAAGTTTTTTTTTTTAATCACACTTTATGAAAGGATTAATGCTTTAAAGGCCCTACAGATTTTATTGATTCATAATAATAAAATGGACCAAAATTATCCAAACTGCATATTGCCTTCAAAAGCTTTGCAACTGAACTACTGTATGATATTACACCTGTCTTCAAACTCATATATATTTCCCTAGGATAAGCACACTGTAAATATCTATCAGCTTTTGTTTAATTTGTATTTCCTTTTACTTTTATGATTATTTTTTCAAATATTTTATTGGTGTATAGAATTATACCTAATAGTGTGATTCATGGTAACAAATCAGTACATGCCCGTAGTTTTTGAAACCCCACTCCTTTATGTTGCTGTCTCATTACATTTCTGAGGCTTATTATCCAGCTTTCTTTTTTGTTACCTTTTTAGATTACTGATTATTTTGTTCTATATCTTGGATTTTTCCAAATTGATGGATTTTGTACCCCAGCATTATACAAAAAAAATGCTTTTATGACAAGTGTTCTCTGTAGGAATAGGTCTCATAACCCCCATAGTTTTCAGTCCCAAAGCCTTTAATTTATTTCAGAAGAACACCTTGGCCAAAATGTTGGAATGACAAGATATTTTGTTAATTTAGTTAACAGATTTGCTAATGTTAGAAGTTACTTTTCATTCTGTAAAGATTAACAGATGTTTAAACTTTTCTTTTTTTATTGGTTCAACATAGTCTTACATATTGGAGGGAATCATTGTCACATATTCATTCATACATAGATATTGACAAAGTAAATTAAGCCCAATCCTAGTCCAGGATCTCCCCCCACTGCTTGCCTACATGCATTCTCCCATCTCGTGTATCCTCTGTAATACCCCAATTCTAGATAGAACTGAGCATATATATGTACATTAATTATTGAACTTTCTGAATTTATATGCCTGCCTGAGTATAGTTTGCCTTTTCATGGGAGTGGAGTGTACCCAGCCATATTGATAACCCCCAAACTTTTTCCCTCTTCTTCTCTCCCTTTGTCAAATATCATGTGGTTAAAGACCTGTGGGTGTGTCTCAGTGTCTCTAGTCTATTCCACTGGTCTTCATGTATGTTTTCATACCAATACCATGGTGTTTTTATTACTACAGCCATATAGTATAATTTTAGGTCACATATTGTGACACCTCCTGTTTTGTCTTTCTTTCTTAGTAATATTTTTGCTATTCTGAGTTTCTTTCTATTCCAAATGAAAAATATCAATGAAGAATGCCATTGGTACCTTGATGGGGATTGCATTGAATCTGTACAGGGCTTTTGACAGAATGGTCATTTTAATTATATTGATTCTGTCTAACCAAGAAGATGGAATGCTTTTTCCATCTTCTCAAACCTTTTTCAATATCTTTTTTCAATGTTCTATCATTCTCATTGTAGAGGTATTTTATTTCCTTTGTTAGATTAATGCCTAGTATTTTATTCATTTTGAAGTTATTGTGAATGAGATGGATTTCCTGATTTCTTCTGTGGCTGAATTGCTATTGGAATATAGCAAAGCTATCGATTTATAATTGTTGATCTTGTAACCTGCCACTTTGAAATTCATTTATAAGCTCTAGAAGTCTGCTGATAGAGCCTTTTGGGTCTTCTAGGTATAAGATAATATTAAGAACAAGAAGAGATAGTTTAATTTCCTCTTTTCCTAGTCAAATTCCTTTGTTTTACTTCTCTTGTCTGATAGCTCTGGCTAGGGTTTCCAGGACTGTTTTGAATAAGAGTGGTGAGAGTGGACAGGTTTGTTATGATTCCCAATTTAGTGGGAATGCTTTCAGGCTTTCTCCATTATGTATACTGTTATCTGTGGGTTTGTCATAAATGGCCCTAACAAAATTAAAGTATTTACCTTTGAATCATATCTTCTACATATGGATAAATGTGCATAAATGAGGGTTGAATTTTGTCAAAGGCCTTTTCTGCATCAATTGAGATGATCATATGTTTTTGTCTTTCATATTTTAAGTGCTGTTTCACATTTAGACAAGAAAAAAATAACTTATTGATCATGATCAGAATTTCCAAGAAGTATGGGATGCAATCAGAAGAAATAACCTGAGAGTGATTGATACAGGGGGAAACATTGAGCAACAAATGAATGTCACCATTCTCTCAATGAAATAATCAAAAATTTCCCTCATATCACAACAGAATAAAAAATCCAGGGTTTGTCACAAATGGCTCTAACAAAATTAAAGTGTGTACCTTTGATCCATATCTTCTACATATGAATAAATTGTGCATAAATGAGGGTTGAATTTTGTCAAAGGCCTTTTCTGCATCAATTGAGATGATCATATGGTTTGTCTTTCATATTTTAAGTGCTGATTCACATTTATTGGTTTGTACATGTTGAAGCAGCCCTGAATTCCTGAAATAAATCCCAATTGATCATGATGCATTTTCTTTTTGATATGTTTTTGGATGTGGTTTGCTAGAATTTTATGAAGGATTTTTGTGTCTATATTCATCAGGGAAATTTGTCTGTAGTTTTCTTTTTTTGATGTGTCTTTGTTGGGTTTTGGTATTATGTTTCCATTGCCTCATGAAAATTGTTTGGGAGGATGACATCCATTTTAATTTCATAGACTAGCTTAATAAGGAGCAGTGTTACTTCCTTCTGTAAAGATCAGGTTGAACTCTTGAGAATTCATCAGGTACTGGGCTTTCCTTTTTTGGAAGGTCTTTGATAGATGTGTAAATTTCACTACCTGAGATTGGTTTCTTTAGATTTTTCAATGTCTTCTTATGTTAATTTGAGTAGGTTTTATGTGTTTAGGTATTTTTCCATTTCTTTTCCAGATTATTAAACTTGGAAGACTATAGTTTTTAAAAATAGGTTCTGATAATCCTCTGGATTTCAGATGAATTAATGGTGATGTCTCCATTTTTGTTTCTGATTTTATTGATTTGCTTCACTTCATTCTTTCTTTTAGTGAGGTTGGGTAGAGATCTGTCAAATTTTTTTTTTTGAAGAATCAGTACTTTGTTTTGTTGATTCTTTATATTGTTTTTTTTGTTCTTAATTTAATTAATTTCAGCTCTGATCTTGGTTATTTCCTGCTTTATGTTGGATTTGGGATTGGATTGTTTCTCTTTCTGTAGGTATTTGAGGTGGAGCATAAGTTTATTTATTTGGGTTCTCTCCTGATTTTTGATGAAGGCACTCAATGCTAAAAATTTATCTTTAAGAATGATTTCATATTGTCCCAGAGATTTTGGTATGTTGTGTCATCATTCTCATTTATATTCAAGAATTTCTTGATTTCTGTTCTCATTTCCTTTTCAATCCTTTCTTCATTTAAGAGGATATTATGCACTATCCCTGTTCATGTACTTTCTATTAATTTTCTTGCTGCTAATTGCTAGGAACATACAATTGTAGTCTGATATGTACACAGAATTATATCAATTTTTTGTATATGTTTAGATTTCCTTTATGAGCTAGGATATGTTCTATTTTTTAGAAAGATCCATGTGCTGATAAGAAGGTAAATTCAGCCAATTTTTGATGGAATATTTTGTAGATCACTGTTAAATCCAATTGATTTATAGACTTGTTTAGGTTAGAGATATCTTTACTATTTTTTTTTACTTTGATGAACTTTGTATTGTTGATAATGGTGTATTAAAGTTACCCAGTATTATTTTGTTGAGGTATATAGGGGTTTAATGTCCCTGAATACTTTTCCCACCTATCTGGAAGGGTTGTGGATAGGGGGACAAATGTTAGCTATTTTTATATCTTTTGTGATATAGTTTCCTTTTACTAAGATGTAGTGATCTTCTTTATCTCTTTTTTTTTAAAAAAGAGAGGATAGTGAGAGAGAGAGAGAGAGAGAGGAGAAGCAATTTTTATTTAGTTTTTCATGTGGTTTTCTTTCCTTGGACACTTCATTGTGTATGTGGTGCTGGGGTTTGAACTTGCATACTTGCACATGCCAGGCAAGTGCGGTAACTGCCAAGTCACTGCTCCAGCCCATTCTTTATCTCTTTTGACTAATTTTTGATTGAAATTTACATTGTTGGATATAAGTATCATAATACAGGCTGGCTTTCTTGGGCCATATGACTGATATTTTTTTTTGCCAACCTTTCACCTTCAGTCTGTGTCTATCTTTGGCTGTGAGGTATGTCTTATAAGCAGCATATTGTTGGATTTTGCTTTCTGATCCACTTTGCTGATCTGTGTTTAGTGTTAGAATAGATATTTGATATTTGGCTCCCTGGCATTGTGACCTTTGCTGTATTTTGTGCCATCTTGGATATCTTTTAGTGAGTTATGCTTTTATTGACTTTACTCTGATTGTGGGCTTTGGGAATTGTTAGGTTGTTCCTCTATTTGGAGTTTGTCTTTGAGAATATTTCAGAGCTAATGTTTTGATCATGTGTGTTGCTAGTTTGTTCTTATCATGGAAAGTTTTCACTATCAAATTTGAATTTTAGTTTTGCAGAGTATAGTATTTTTGACTGGCAATTATTTTCTTTCAACATTTGAAAAATTTCATTCCATAAAGGCTCCTCTAGCCTTTATGTTCTGCTTTGAGAAATCCAAAGAAATCCTTGTTGGTTTACCTCTAAATGTGATTTGGTGTTTTTCTCGTACTGTTTTTAATATTCTTTCTTTATTTTCTCTGTTATTGATTTTGAATATGATGTATCTCGTTGAGTTTCTAAATTGGTTAGGACTATTTGGGATTTTATAGGCCTCTTGTATATGAAGTTTTGATTCTATTATGATATGAGGGAAAGTTTTGATTATCTCATTGAAAGATTGGTGACATTCATTTGTTGCTCAATGTTTTCCCTTGTTCCAATCACTCTCAGGTTATTTCTTCTGATTGCATCCCACACTTCTTGGAAATTCTGATCATGATCAATAAATTATTTTTTCTTGTCTATCCTCAGTACATTCAAGTTTGTTCAGTCTGTCTTCATCATCTGATGCTCTTTCTTCAAGAGTTGAAGTTCTATTTTCTACTGAGATTACCCTGACATTAGTATCTTCCACTAATATTATTTAATTGACTGTTTATCAATTATAAAGAGCTCTGTTTCATCTTTTTTCAGTGACTATAATTGCTTATTAACATGGCGTTTCAGCACCTGTAATTGCTTTCCTGTTTCCTTCCTTACATCTTCTTTTAATTATTTGATCATTTTACTAATCAGGTTGTTGTTATTTTCTTCTAAATTTTCATCTAGGTCCCTCTCCATGTAATCCTTAGCTTCAGAGTTGTGGGTTTGAGGAATAAAATTGTTTCCTTTTTTCCTTCCTTTTTCAGTGTCATGAAGTGGGGCCTGAGATCTCTCATTGGTTATTTCACTGTAGGACTATGTTGATGTGGGGCTTTTATCTGTTCACTTATTTGAGCTGGGATACAATTTGAATGTGAGAGTTCAACAGCTATCTTCCCAATCTGTGAATTATTATTGACTTTTACACTTTCCAATACCTCAACAGATAAGAGAAAAGAGTCAATATGTACAACCAATCCATACAATAGACAGAGTTGAACCGGTTACTTTGTTCTCCTTTTAACTATTACAATGTTAATTTCCACCTTTGAGAGGAGTAGAAGCAACTATCTTCTGCCAGACTATAACAGTCAGAGAATACTCATTTTAAAAGCAAACACTCTTTTTCCAGTTTGTCATTCACTTCAAATTTCTAGTATCTCCCTAGGTAAGGAA
Source organism: Aplodontia rufa (assembly GCA_004027875.1). Lineage (NCBI taxonomy): Eukaryota > Metazoa > Chordata > Mammalia > Rodentia > Aplodontiidae > Aplodontia > Aplodontia rufa. The sequence goes on along the minus strand of PVKS010037362.1, from coordinate 6,678 downwards.
AAATAGATTTGAGAGCAAATCTATATATTGCATCTATAAATGCAATAAGAAGGTAGAAAGGAATTTGTGAATTTGGAGCAAAAGCAGCAAAAGAGTGGAGATGATGGAGGATATTCTACTTATATTTTTAAGTGAAGGAAAAAAAGAAAAGACATATAGAGATTAAGGAAAAGAATTTAGAGGAGAGAGAGAGAGAGGAAGAATATTTAGCTGTTGCTGGAAGAAATTGAAGAAGGGGGTAACAGAAAATCTTACCACAGGGAGACTATAGAGTACAAAACAAAATGTGCTGGTGTTCAAGAACACAAACAAAAACAAAAATTAATCACAGCAAAACAAGCAGAGGAAAACAAACAAACAAACAAAAACAAAAATCAAGCAAAACAGAGAACTCAAAGCAAAACAAAACCAAAGTTCTCTTTAACAATGTCTTTATAGGAAGTTGGGAAGATTGCAGGTTATTTCCACTTGAGGAGGGCAAAATAGACAATGTGGGTTGATGATCACATCTAGCTCCTGAATGGAGACACTTCCAGGGTGAGGTTACTGAAGGGTCTGGCTATTACTGTTCTCTCTTGGCTGGAAGTCAGATTCCCAGGAATCCTCCCTGTATTCTTGTCCTATGGAGAGAGTGCAGACTCCACTGCAACTGCTACATTTGAATACCTCTTGCTTTCCTGGTTTGAGACCCAGCACTTTTGTGACTGCCCAAATTCCTGTTGCAATTCAGCCCAGGTCCCAGCACCTGCTGGCAATCTTGTGGTTCTTAGGGCACCTGTAAGGAGAGCTCCCTGATCTGCGAGGCATGGCCACTCTGAACTCCTAGCTTCTTGTGCAGAAACCACCTGGAATTTAGGGGTCCTGAGGCCTTCACTGGCCCAAAATCTGCACAGCTCCTGGGCCTGTCAATGGCCAATGGTGAGAGGCACTCCTGGAAAGAAAGTGTGTGGCTCCTTGGAATATCGTTGCCCTCAATCCCCGGGCCTGAGGCAATGAGATCATAGGGGTCCTGGAGTGGTCAGCAGCTGATGGTGCTGCACCTGGGGCAGTCTCTAACCCAAACTCCCAGCTCCTGGAACAGCTGCCTGGGCCAGCTGCCTGGGCTTCCCTCCTTCTCAAGATGGTGATCTCTCTCAGCTCTCCATGACCATTTTGAAGGCACCTCAAAGGTATATCCACCAATGCAGACCCCGGGTTCAGCCGAGTAGTGGAGTCCTTTTGATAGCAGGATTCTCTGAACCACCTTGTCCTTCCGGTATTTGTGAGTGTTCTTCCCTCCCTCGGTGCAGAACTAGCAGTGCAGCCACTTAGTGGTGGCGCTTGAAGCCGGAGCTGTTTGGCACTTATGTGGTTTTTCGTCTTTGCTTGTTGTATCCAAGCCTCTGAGTCACTAGTTTTCCTTTTTGTTGACTACTGAGTTTCAGTGAAATTTTGCTGTTCACCCTCCTCACAGAAAGGCACTTCTCTCTCCATTAGTGTCTTACTGCATGGAGAGATTCTACATGTAACCCTCTCCTGGTTGCCCTCTACCCAGTCATCAATTTTAAATTTTCTTTACCTTTTAATATCTTGCCATTAACTTCCTTAAAGTTTCCTTAGCTTTAAAATTAATTATAAAAATGAATAATCCTTTCTAAAATCCTGAATATTATCATTCCATAACTTTCTTCCTTACCCAAAAAAGTTAAAATTCTGAAGGATTTTTCCTATAATCTCAAAGCTTCTCTGGTTTCAAACAAATAAACAAATAGATAAAACCTGGAGTGAAGGAGCACATCAAGACCTAATAAATGAAGCTTGTTGTGAGTTACAGATTTTCTTTTGTACCTTACATGGTTCCAGTTTTCCTACATGAACAAGTAGACCTGAAATCTGTAACCAGTTTCCATTTCTCTCCCCACCCATCTTGACTAGAGTGTGATTTTTATTTTAATTTATTTTCAAAGTGAATAAATTTTTATTTATGAAATTTTCTATAGCGAATCCTTTGCTATCCATCTTAAGCATGCTCACTTTAAAAGAACTGATTTTAAATCTAATGTCCTATCAGCATTGCTACTGTTCTTTTATGGGGTCTTCAATTTAATGAAAATTTCATAATTTTCCATCTAGGATATTTGGGATTTAATCTCTTCAAGTAATTGTCTTTAAGATCACTTTTTGGGTAGATAGATCTACATTGTTCTCAATTGCTGAGACCTTCTCTAAACATCAGTGAAATCAAATCATATTCATCATTTATCTTATTATCACTCTCAGGAATAATACACATGTTGGATATATGAATACCTAAGATTAAAAAAATTAGGCCTTTCTTACTTATTTGTTAATTGTCCTGTAATTCCTTCCCACAGATCTAATAAATAGTCCTGTGAATAAAGCAACATCACAAAGTTACTCTATGAGGCATATTCAAGTGTGATTTTTATATCAAACCCCTCAATGAGCACTCACTTCATCAATATGTTCTTAAACATATTGGTAAATGTGACGAGCATATAGCTCAGGAACAAGCATGCAAAATATGGTGAAATGATTTTAGAAGAAACAATTTATTGGAGAAAATAATTCTTCATAAAATGGTATTCAAATAATGGACATACAGACTCTAAAAGAGAAAAAATGAACCCAGGCTGCACTAACACCTTTCTCAAAATGAAACCAAGCTTCTCCAGTTTACATAAAACATGAGCTTTTCACATATCAATATACTTCAATTAAGTGGTTCAAAAATTAAAAAGTCAGTAATGAGACACTTAGTGAAATAAGAGAAAAAACTAATTATTCTGATTCCTAAAAAAGTGTGTCCACTTCAATTTGTCCCTTTATATAGAAATGGGAATGCAGTGATGTCTGGTTATTTATCACAATGCAAATGAATATTAGTGCTTTTTGTAACAGAACTGATTCTCAGCAATTAGATCTGAAGGTTTGGAGATAGCCTAATATGTCAATGATCATTAATCTAGGATAAAAAATTCTCAATCTGACCACTAAATGTTCTTTCATTAACTGAAAATTAATGTATCTATCCTTTTGGCTACAATTACTGGAGGTGAACTTTTGAAAATTTTAAGTACTATGTAATAATGGAGGTTAATATTTCATTTATTACATAATTCTAACTATTATAATTTAAAACCTGGATGGTGTTTAAAGAGTCTTAAGTAGTCTTATCTCTATAACCTCCAGTATTTTAAAACAAATACAACTGTTGTTTCTTTATTAGCAGAGAAAATTAGATTCCTTAAAAGCAGATGTTTTTATATTATTTCTCCTGAGCTTGCCTAAAGAAAGTTTCCTTGAAATCCTTAGAAAAATATCTTTTAAATTTAGATTCTAAAAAAGTATTCTCCATTTGTTAATGCACATTCATTTTCCAGTGATGTTTTCCAACTAGTAATCCTTGGCTTAAGAAAAATATATTTTATATGTATAGTCTAGGAAAGTCAATTTTCTTTCCTCTTTCCTATTTTGGAGATTTGTTTTCTAGTAAGGACAATTGAGAGATTACACAGAGACATGGAAGAAACAAGCAGACCATATAACTCTTCGTCCTTTAAAAGGAACAAGTAGAGAGATCTAAAGCATTCATGGAAACATTTCTGCTTTACAAAATTTAATTGTCTCGTCAAATCTCATGTACATATAAAACAATTGAAAAATGACTTCCTCATAGGCTTTGTAAGAACTAACATTATGGAAAATTTCAAGTCTTCCTTCTTTGTATATACCATCACAACATCTCTCTATGATTGAACTGAACAAGGAGTGATGGGCTTACTCGTGTACTATATAAAACCACTGACCTGAATCACAGTAGTAAAACTCAGCTTTGCATCAAATAATGTTTCTTTTGTGTCTTTTTCTTTCTCTGCAAGATTGATTTCTTAACATATGAAAGTGTTTTCTTTATAAAACACTGCTGGCTTGCTTCCAGAATAGGACTTTAAATTGGATCTTATGGAAAATCAATTTCTTGAATAAGAGGCCCAGACAATGTTTTTATTTAGTGTTGTTTATCTATTGCCACCATGGTGTATTACAACCGAAATAAGAACTTCCCCTCATTATAAAATAATAAATAACATTTCTAATACACACTATATAGGTCAATAATGTCTTTTTTATTAAAGATTAAAATCATCCAATTTAAAGATTATTAAAAAAATACAATACACAAGAATAAATCCCAAATATATGACTGAAGACATTTTCTTTCATCATTATTTGAATGTATTCAAGAAACTGGCTCCAAAGTCCGTTAGAACAAACACCAGAAGAATGATAAAGTGACCTGATTTGTGAAAGATTTTAATTTTAATTCCTGGTCTTTGCTTTGTGGTGATTGTGGTGAGTACTCGGATCTTACAGGATCATCATGTTCTTAAAAAAACAAAACAAAACAAAGGAAAAAAAAGACCCACAAATTCATTTCAAATCTTTACCCCTTCCTAGCTTCCTAACATCCTGACATTCTGCCATTATTAGCCGAATGTTATAGCCTACTCAGGCTCAGCTCAAAGCCTGCCAGCTCACCCAAGTGACTTGTGAACCTATCTCACTTGCATTGGTAGGAAAGTCTAATGAGCACAACAGAGCTCACTACATCGGAAGTAATGAGTAGAACCTGACAAAACTTGCAGGAAGTTGCTGCAGTCAAGTATAGAAATAATGTTGTTTACCTATGAACCAAACTGATTGGACAGAATGTGATTCACCTTAAAAATACAAATGAATATTAAACAGATAGCAGACACTTTTATACTTTTATCTAATGTGCTCAGATATTTTCCATGTAGGCTACCTCTCAATGTTCCAAAAAACTCTTGATAAAACACATCATTTCTTTAGATCTGAATCTTTGAAATGCCAACAACGATAGTCTGTTAAGTTCCCTCTAGTGTTAGCATTGTTCAATTCTATGGCGCTTTACTGTATTCAAGAGATGTGTACTGAGAACTTCGTCTAATTTCCAATCAGAGAAATAATAATCAGAGAAAAAAATAACAGACAAGTCTGTTATTTGTTATGGATCACAAAGTACATACAATTATACAGAAATTTGAAAAATTAAGCAATTACAACTAGTTTGTAGATGATAGCTTATTTACTTTTATTAACATAAACGTATATTTTGTTGAGCAAATGGTACATACTTCTAACTGTGGTTGGACAGAATGTCTAATCCTCCCCACTCCAACAGCACCAAAGAAATACTTTTGGTAGATTCTATTCAACATTTAAATAATTAATATTTAATAATAATATAATAAGTCTACTAATCAATGGATCAGTGCCCATGGATTTATGTTAAAACTCTCTCATCCTTGGAAGTCTGACAAGATGCTACGTAATTCAAATATTATGGGCATTTTCTACTTTCTGTTGAGCTTCCTCCTTCCCCCTCTGGATTTCACCTCCCCCTCCGTTTCCCTCTCCTTTCCCTTTCTCTTGTAATTTGCTCATCCATGATCCAACTTTAGAAATGATCAAATACTCAATACAATATACATGTATCATTAGCATACAGAATGGATAACAAATGCATATTTGCTGAATGGGTGAATTACCTACTACACGTCTATTTCTCTGTATTTTTTAAATTAACAAATTTAAAAAGCTTCAGAGAATGTGCTTGCTAGGTCTTTCCAATTTCAAAAGTTCTTATCATACCTAACTCTAACATGTTTGTTTAGATGGTCTTGGCTCTTCCCTATGTGAGGATCCCTATTAAAGAGGATATTTTTACTGGATCTTTCAAATTTCAAAAGCTCTTATCAGTGCTACTTCTAACTCAGCTAGCTTTTAAAGAACATTTTTATCCCCTTAAATATCCCACATATTGACAGAAATTATTCCTGATAATTACAAAATACAGGTACAATGCTTCAGGTATTTTAATACCACCGTGAACTCAGAGTGTGCGTCTAGCTTTGGCTGCAGTCATTTTGTTTGTGTATGAATTGTGTAGTGTTTAAACAGTTTTGAGCTAATGTTTAAAAATTAGAAAAGTTTACACAAATGCTAAGATTTTATTTTCTATTAAAATATAAATGATCTGATGCACTGGGTTCTCATTTCCAATTATTATCTAACTGAAATCTGAAGTTCCCATAATTCCTTTGTGGAATAAAAGTAAATGAAATGAGAGAGAGAGGGTGGGGGAGAGAGAGAGGAGAGAGAGAGAGAGAGAAAGTAGAAAAACAAAGCAAGAAAGCAAGAGGGAAGGAATAAGGGAACTTTTTTTATTGTTACGTTTTTCTAGTCCGGTAATTTCTTCCATGTTGATAATTATGTTAATCTTCCTCAATTTTTTGCATTTGTATTGTTCTTTTTTCCTTTTTTATTAAAATGAATAGATTTATATTTTCATTCACTTAAAAATAAATCAAATCCCATTCACTGATTTTTTGACTTTACTTCCTTCACTTTCGGAGACCTGTTGAGAAAGTCTTTGCCTACTCCTAAATGTTGATGTGTTGGACCAATTTTTTCTTCTATCAATTGCAATGTAGCTGGTTTGATACCAAGCTCCTTGATCCATTTTGATTTGATTCTTGTGCAAGGAGAAAGATATGGGTCTAATTTCAACTTTCTGCAGGTGGATGACCAGTTTGTCCAGCACCATTTGTTGAAGCTTTTGTACTGCCAAGGAAACAATCAAAAGAATCAAGA
>PVKS010037361.1:0-18691 GCA_004027875.1 Aplodontia rufa | reverse complement strand
TTTTTTCTGTATTGTCATCTATTCTGAAAACAAAAAATGCATTAGAGAGGACACTGATACAATGTATCTTTCTAGCTTACAAGTTTAGAACACTTACTTATATACTATAAGAAAAAAATTTTGAGTTTTGTTAATGATATACTTTGTTTTTCATTTTTGAAATATAAAATTATTTAAGTACTTTCTGGTTTCCTAACATATGTATATGCCATTAAAAAATTCCTTTTATAAGTGTTTTGACTGCATCTCATAAATTTTTATATGTTGTATTTCTGTTTCATGTATCTCAGGATTTTAAAAATATTTTCTCTTGATTTCTTTTTGACCCACTGATTATTCAGTAATGTTCGCTAACTTCCAAGTACTTGGAAATTTTCAGAAATTTTTCCTCTTCTTGATTTGTACTTTCACATGAACAGAAAAGATTCATGATATGGTTGCAATCTTCTCAAATCTATCCATGCTATTTTTGTCTTGACATATTCCAACTTTGAGAATGTACTGTTACTAAATGAAACATTCTATATGTCTACTAGGTACATTTGCTCTTTAGTGATGTCCAAGTCTGCTATATGACATATTCATTGTTGATAGTGTGGTATTGAAGGTCTCTATTAAAACAGTGTTGCTGTTCATGTCTTATTTACTTCTATTAATATATGCTTTATATATTTATTTATTCCAATGTTGATCAGGTATCTATTATTAACTGTTATGTGCTCTTTGTGAGTTGATCTTCTTAATCATTATATATTGACTTTCTTTGTCCCATTGCCTGGAGCTGTGGTGGGCATGGAGAGGGGTCCATGAGATCTTTTATGGTGCTGGACGAGGCCTTGGGCCTGAACCTCTGTGGGGCTGGGATTAAATTTACAATCGGGAATGAGGACCCTCAAGGATGGGTGTACTCCTAAATTTACAGAGGTCAGGATGGTTTCAGGATCTATTAGGATGTGATTGTTTCCGGAGATCATGAAAGTAGAACTGGAGCCTGACTTTATGAGTGTAAGTTTTTTGTTGGAGTTGGCTTGGAATTTAGAGTTGCAAGGGCCAGTCTACACTCTGGGTTCACAAAATGCCAGCCTGAATCCTGGGACCACAGGTACTTGAAGCTTTGGATGCTAGACTGGCCCTGTGGTGGCCCTGGACCCTATGTTCATGAATCAGCCAGATTGGGGCTATAGGAGACAGCCTGGAGCTCAGCTTCACTAGAAAAAGTCTGATCCTGGGATCAGTGGTAAGGTTGGTTGTTCATCTCCATCACCCATGCAAAGGGTGTCTCTCCCTTGAAGCCCAAGCCTGGGATAGGCGTGAAGTGCGCAATGTTAAACTCTCCTTCCTAACTTATTATTATTGAATTTTTTAAAGAGAGAGGGAGAATGAAAGATAGAAAAAGAGAAAAATCAATTTTATTTAGTTTTTCATCTGGTTTTTGTTGCTCTGACACTTAGTTGTGTATGTGGTGCTGGGGTTTGAATCCCAGTTCTTGCTAATGACAGGCAAGCATGATACTGCTGAGCAACCACTCCAGCCCCCTTCCTACCATCTTTAATATGTCTCTGCTAATTTGCATGCTCCACCCAAGTGCTATAATCTCTTACTTGTATTCCTTAGGTCTTACAAATGTACTTTTGTTCATGGATGGGTGTTAAAGATGTTTGTGTGAACACAAGTATGAAAATTCTTTATCATCTTGCTAATATCATTCCATTTTGGTTTCTTTCATTTCCGTTTCTCTGTGTTTGTGTGTGTGCATATGTGTGTGCTTTCTATTTTTTTAAATGGTATACGTTCACTCACATTTTCCCCTCCATTGGAACAACATTGTTTTAAAGCCATAATTAAAAAGTTTACAGATACTTGATTTCTGATCTCGAGTCAATGAAATATAATAACAAATATTTTCTGAGTTACAGTTGAGACAGGTATTATGTCTTAGTGATATTTTCATTAACAAATGGGGGGGGAATGAAATGGGAGCATAGAAAATTTTCAATTGTATCATTTCTTTATAGCAGAAGAAGCACTAAGGTATAATTTATCTGAACCTGAGTCCTGACTCTACCTCTTTCATTTTAATTTTATTGAGGAGTTGTGTTTCATTCATATTTTTAAGAGAGAGGGACAGTGAGAGAGAGGGAAAGAGAGAAAGATAGAATCAATTTTATATAGTTTTTCATTAGATTTTATTTGCTCCGACACTTAGTTGTGTACATGATGCTGGGGTTTGAACTCATGTCTTCACAAATACCAGGCGAGTGCTGTAACCACTGAGCCATTTTTATAGACCCTGTTTCATTCATTTTTAAAACTAAATTTCAAAATTTACAAGCAACAAAAGAAAAATGAGATATAAACCAAATGAAGTAGAAAAATGGGAAGTAAGTGCAGTGTAAATAGAATTGGAAATGTAATTTGATACCTATATAGGTATTTAAGGCAATTGTTAATATATAATGTAATATCTAAGTATCATAGCCTTGATTTTTGAAATTTGAACTTCCTACTTATTTGTTCAAATACAACAGAATCTATTTATTCTCAGATTAAACCTCATATATATTTATTCATTTGCCTTAATGTATTTATTTGAAAAGACTGGATCAGGATTCTTTGTATAAAAGTACCTTACAGCATACCTATAGGATAGTGATAATTTTTTAGTACTAATAAAGAATATGCATTGCTCTGACTCTCTTGGCTATAAATATGTTGCAAACATAGAACTCTCATTGCCTCCAGCTCAACCACGCTTCACCTACCCCTGAAGTCATTCACCCTTGCAGCTTGTTAAAAAAGGCAGGAAAGACGCTCTCAGTATGACTAAAACCTTGTCATCTCAATCATGAGGAAACTCCTCCCATCTTACTATTTAGATGGCTTTTCCTGTATCTGTAATTACCTTTTGTTCATTTTGAATAAATACTACTTTGTCAGACACTTAGCTCCTCCATGCAAACCACAACAAAACAAAAATCTAGGCCACATGTCAAAATATAACAGTTCACATTGTATTTCCAATAGATTAAAATTTCATTTAAAACACAGATATGTTAAAAAGAATCATATAAGTTTATAACACCAGAATACTATCATTCATATATCTTCCTTAATTCTTATTTCTTTCATCCACAGTGTATAAATAACTAGAGCCTTAAGTTCCACATAGAGGAATATAGTATGGAGATTTTAAAGTCTTTACTATATAACACAAGCTACTTTCCCAAAGATGAAGCAAGTGAAAAATAGAATAGGTTCTTATCAGTAAAAGTAACACTTGTGCTAAGTTATTCATGGCAAATCAAACACAATAAAGCATATTATAAATCACCTTGCAATTCCCCAATCCAGTTACACCATATGTCAAATCAGGAGCAGTAAGAAGCGAATTTTCAGATATAAGTGTTACCACTAATGACAATATTAGATGGAGATGTTTTTCTTTACTCAGACTTATTTGTATTTCTCAATATTACAAAAGAAAAGATCTAGTACAAGGATGATTTATAAATAGAGAACCTCTCACCTGGTGTTTCCTTACAAATATAGAAGAGTAGCTAAAAGCCCCAAATCATGTTTCTGAGATATGGTGCAGTGCAGAGAGACAAACTGCTCTGGAATTATATACCTCTGAAATATTAAGTAGATGCTTCAATTTTTCAGCACTCATTTTACTCATTAATAAAGGTAGAGGAGATAATAACTCTAACCTCCTGTGGTTTTCATCAGGATAAAATGATATATAAAATAAAACATGAGTCCAGTTCCTGAAACAAAGTGTCAGTATTAGTATTATAATCAAATATACTTCTATATCATTTTTAGAATTAATTTTAGAGTTTGTATTCACTCTTTCATTTATCAAAACACACATACAATCTCCCTTCTTTTCAAATATCTGACATTCTTTCAATTCTCAACACTGTGTTAACTGGTTCTCATTCGTATTTCAATTATTTATTTGTAATTGCATGGATTCATAGATTCTTATGTTATTAAGTCATTATCATTAAATGTTTTCTTAGAGTCTCAGATTGCCCCAATGAGAGCACATTCAAGACTGACACAGTGTCCCTTTGATGTGTCCCCATTATTCCTGAGCACATCATTGTTTTGGAATACAAAAATATACCAGGTCATCTTACCCTTTCCAACTATGTTATCAGTCATTTTTCAAAAGTATCCCTGTTTCTTTTAATGGCCTTCAGAAGTGAAGACCTGGCTGCTAAATATGTTCATCAATATTATTGTGTCACTGCTTCTAGTTCTTGTCAGTGAACAGAGCTCTATGCACGTATGCAGACACTCATATCCATGTTTTCTCAATACTTCTCTCTATATTTCTAAAACTGTGTTTTTATACCAATACTTCCCAATACAATCTGATGTCATTGCTTTTATTTATTCATGTTTGTATTTATTTGTTGTGTGCGTGTGGAGGGGGAGTGATATTGAACCCAGGGCCTTGTGCATTCTAAGCAAGCACACTACCTCTGAGTCACATCCACAACCCCAAGACCACAGTTTTTAGTCAAATTCTCTCCCTTTTCACATTGTAATAGCTTTCTTTGAAAGCCACATACCTAGATCTCATTATCCTTAATATATTCCCTCATTTGCTTAATCTCCCAGTGTATTTCCTTCCTCCATAGTCAACCCAGTTCCCCTAAATTCCCATTATCATTCAGCTTCATCTGTCTCACTCCACCAGACAACGGATCCATATGCATTTGCTCCCCAGTCTGGTTGGGACATCTCTTCGATAGCATCTCCTTGCATACATTGTCCAAGCTAAGACGTCCCCTGAGTTGACCTCATCCTCGTCCTTATTCCAAGTTATCATGTCCCTTAGCCCTCACTTCTAGCAGAGATGCCTGTTTTTATCTTCCTCATCTAATGACCTCTGTTAAATTAGTAGTTAATAAAAACAATTTGCTGTACATAGTCTTTTGTGAATGAATCCAGTTTGTCAGATTCTTAGAGCAGGTAATGAGATAATTCTTAGAAGACAGGAAGGGTGTGGTTTTCAGCATGGGAGAATTACACTAATTCAAAATTCAGAGGTTCTGTTGGATATTTCACATACTGAAGATTAAAGTATGCAGATCATTATTTAGACTCAATTTTAATAAGACATCCAAGTAGATTTAGTTTTAGAAACTAATTACCACCAACCTAAAAATCAAGGATTTTTCTCTTTATCCCAAAGCACCTCAGATTGACAGCAGTATTGCATAAAGAGTTGCTCATTTTTTTCTGTATTGTCATCTATTCTGAAAACAAAAAATGCATTAGAGAGGACACTGATACAATATATCTTTCTAGTTTACAAGTTTAGAACACTTACTTATATAAGAAAAAAATTATTTCTGCATGTAACTCTGCCCAAGTACTATAATTATCTGATGTTCTTGAAATAAATTGTTTTTTGTACTTTGCAATATCAACTAAAAGTTTGAAAACTCCAATTATCTGGCTCAAATTATTTCAAGTGATTTCTTGTTGAAATCACCTCAAGTATCATAGTCAGTACATCTTGCAAGAAAGTAATTGTGTAATTAAAATGCACTTATTATTCTTCATGTCAAATAAAATTTGTTTTTATTATGAAATAATGTTACTTCTCCTAGTTTAAAGTACATAATGATTACAGGTACAACTTTTAATAGAACATAAAAATGATCTCTTTAGTTAAAATTTGTTTTGAAAAAATGAAATATATTCACTACTTTCTCTTTTGTAGTGGATATAAAAGAGGAATATATAGCTTGACTACCATCACCGCAGGCCTAGATTTTGAAAAGTATTATCATTCTTTGATTATTAGATTGGCATCAGACTCTTGGAAACCTTGGCACATATCTGTTATTATGGTCCTGCTTTAATTAGCCTTTTCATTGCTTCAACTAAAGGACCTGACAAGAACAATTGTAGAGGAGGAAAAGTTTATAGGAAGGCTTAAGATTTCAGTGGTCTTAGTCCATAGAAGGGCTGCTTTCTTCCTTGGGGCTACAGATAAGGTTATGTTGGAAGACTGTAGCAGAGGGAAGCAGCTCAAGGCATCACATCAGAAAGCAGAGAGAGAGATTCCACTTGCCAGATAAAAAATATATAACCCAAAACACACCCCCAATGACCTGCCTCCTCCAGCCACACTCTACCTGCCTTCAGTTGCTTCTGAATGCCTATAAGAGAATTAAGTCATTGATTAGATTAAAGGTCTCATAATCCAATCATTTATCTTTTAAACCTTCTTGCATTGTTTTACATATAAGTCTTTGGGGGACACCTAATATCCAAACCGTAACATTCTACCCTGTCTCCCAAAAGCTTATGCTCATTTCATAATTCAAAATACATTTTATCTGTTTCCAAGAGTCACTACAGCCTCAACAATTCCAACACTACCGGAAGTTCAAGTCCAAAGTTCTCTCTGAGATTCAAGGTAGCCTCACATCAATAGCTCTTGTAAAAATCAAAAGTGATTACCAAGTATCCAAAGTATAAATACACAGAATAAGCAGTTCCATTCAGAAAAACAAAGGGGCATATAAATAAGGGATGAGACCAAAGCAAGACTGAAATTCAGCTGATCAAACACGTCCTGTAGCTCCATGTTCAGCATCTAGGGCACAGGGTACCCTGGTCTTCTTGCCAAAAGGCTTGTGTAGCTCCACCCCTGTGGCCTTTCTGGTTCCAGCCCAATTAGTCTCTCTAATGGCTTGTCTGTGCTCCATTTCCACAGCTTTATTCAGCAGAGGTTCCACGATACTGGCATTTCTTAATCTTGGGATTCTCCACTTCAGTTTCAGCTTCCTCTAAACATTGCTCTCTCTCAAGAGTAGCCCACAGGGACTCCAATCCTGTTTGGCCTCTCAAGCCTTCATTGTAAATCTTGGTGGAAGCCTCCCAAAGTCTGTACCCATCTCAAGCCCTAGCTAAGCCTTCAGGGATCCTGGTTGCAGCAGTCTCCAACTGCCTGGGTGACTGAGCTGGGGAAACAGCTTTGCAGGCCTCCCAGTGTAAGCAGAATGCCCCACTGACCTCTTCTCAAGGGAATTTTATCTTTCTTCCCTTGAGCCTTAGATGGCTGTGGTCTTGCCAGTTTCTAGGATGCACTCAAGCCATCGCTTCATTGTCTCCTGGCAAAGTGTTAAGCATTTCCTTAGTGGCAGTAGTGTCTGGAAGAACTACAACTTCCATAGCCCCAGCTTTACTCCCACCTTTGAAGTTCAAGTTTTTTAAATCTTTCTACTCTGCTTTCTGCTCTGGAGTATCACAACAAATTTAGCTAAAGGCCACCAGCAATGTCCTTGCCACTGTCTGAATACTATGCTGCTTAGAAATTTCTTCTACTACATTAAGTCCATTGCCTTTAAATTCAGTTTCACAGAAAGTCTCAGGACGTGGACAAAATGCAGAAAACCTCTGAGCCAGAAAGTAACAGAAATGGCCTTTTCCAATTTTAAATTTAGTCCTCCGTTTACTCTGAAGATTCATGAGTACTGATTTTGCTGTTGACAATACTCTCAGCTTTCTGGTATTCTGAACTCCTACCAGAATCAACCATTAAGTTTTGCTTACAACAGTCTAGAGCTTTTCCAGGTTTTTTTTTTTTTTTTAAATGGTGCTTTCACGGTTATGCAATCAGAGCCTGGGAGCTTCCACATTTTACGTATTTTCCAGATAGATAGGACTTGCTGCTTTCCCCTCCTCTGGATAACTTATAAATGGCACTTGAAATACTTAATTAAAGGGGATTTTGCAGGTCATGTTATGACTTGATATAAACCTTTGCATAAAATTTTTATATTGTTATGAAATAGAATGGAAGCAAAACACAAAGTGTCAAGAATATTTATAGTGCAGTTATCTGATAGTCGTCTTCATAATTCAGAGTATCCAGATGTTAAGTTATGGACAGCAAAGGTTCCTATGTTTAATGAAGAAATGATCTGAGGAAAAATTACTAGATTAATGGAGTTGTAATTTTTTCTACCCATCCTAGTTTGAAGGGACTGGGTGGTAACTATAGGTAGGTCGGGTGTGGTTGGGGAAGCAGGGTCACTGGGGGCAAGCCCCAGAAGGGTTCAACTTCCCTGTAGTCCCTTCCCCTTTGTCTCTCTCTCTGATTCCTGATTGCTATAAAGAGACCAGCATCCCTCCACCACACTTTGCTACTTTAAGTTTGAGAACCTTGCATGAGATAAGTAATAATGAAACAAAAAACCTTGCTTGAGATTTTCATTGTGACCATGCTATAAACATAACACTTAAAGACATCATGGAAAGGGAATAAGTATAAGTGCATTACAGTAATGATGGAACCAGAGTGTGCACATCTGTAATCCCAGCAGCTTGGGAAGCTGAGGCAGGAGGATCTCAAGTTAAAAGGTAACCTGAAGCAATTTAACAAGAGCTTCAGCAACTTACAAAATATGTTTCAAAAATAAAAGCTAAAAAAGACTGGCGATGTAGCTGTGGTAAGTGCCCCTGGGTTCAATCCCTAGTACAAAAAAAGCAGAGTGAGGAGGAAATGGACGAAAGATTTGTACAATGCATTATTCCTAAAAATCAACATCTCAAACTTTAAGTTGAATACTCTGTAGGTATCAGACACTGTTTTAAGTTACTTACATACTGTAAATTAATCCACAAAACAAGATTATAAAGTCAATGTCTATACTCTATTTGAGTTATAGATGATGAAACAGAGAGATTAAGTACCATTTTCATGAACATTGTCATGCAAATAGGAACGGATGCTGGTGTGCATGTTGTACACAAATTTAGCTGAGGCCTCACCAAACTTTTAGTTGGCATTGATCAGTCTGGAGGAATCGTATCCACATTTGTGTCTTTAAGGATGTTCTCTTAAATTTAAACCGCTGGCCATTGGCCCCTACAACATTTGTTTTTACTATTAATTTTAGATTTGAGCTACAATAATGAAGGAAAGGTAGTGAACATTTACTTTGTATTAAATCAGAATAGCTATTTTATCCTGTTTTTTGCTTTACCATTAATAAGTGCCCCTCAAGAAATTAGCAAGGCAAGACAGAAAGTAAAATGGGTCCCAAGCATCTAGGTTTTACATTCCAGATCTGCCACTTACCAATTGTGTTACTTTGGGCAAATGTCTTTAATGCCATCAAAAGAATTATAACCAAACATACAAACAAACAATGTATTGGTAAAGAACATGGAGCAGTCCTTTCCATAGAGGGTCACAAAAGTTTTACTATTATTAATCCACATGTCCATTTCCTCATCTATACATTGGGGATAATGTATACCACCTAGTTTAAGGATTACTCAAAGATGACATGGGATCAGGTAACCTGTGTTGTCCTTGCCCAATGCCTTCTTAACTTGGGCATCACTCTTAAACATGGCAGATGACAATAAAATATCCAATGGTACAGAGGAGTCAAATATACAGAGAAATAACAGATATAATTTATAACACAAGCTGTATCTTTGAATTGCAAGTATTTATTGTTCGTATTCAATATCTATTCATGTGTTGTTATTGTTCTTCTAGGCATTGAACCCAGAGGTATGCCACCACTGAACCATACTTTCCAGTCCCTTTTTAATCTTTAATTTTTTTTGACATAGAGTCTTGCTAAGTTGCCAGTGCTGGCCATGAAGTTGTCATCTTCTTTCTTCAGTCCCCCAGGTCTCTGGGATTGTACGAGTACACCACAATGCCTAGTTTTTTTTTTTACCTTCTAATAGCCTTACATGGATTTAATTTGGGCATCCCTAAAACCCCATGAACCACCATGCCAGATATAAATGTGTTTCACTCTAGTACAGAAAACAATAACTTGAACTTGTTCTTAGGTACATCAAATATTATTTTATCATTACATGGTTCATTTACTCATGGACCTGAGAAATTATTAGTGAAACAGAGTTATTTTTAATGGGCTACTTGGGAGAGAAATGGGAACATTTTTTTTGCCATCTTATGCCTGACAATATAAGGCTGGATTGTGTAGTCAAGTAGTCACCATAAAGAAATAAAATGATTTTTATAGTCCTCCAAGTTCAGCCTAACAGTGAATCCAAATCTGTACAAAAAAGAGGCCAGCGATATAACAAAAATGATCCTCAATGAGCACTTAATATGTAGTCAGGGGTAAAGTTAAATACACTCATGATTTTTTCAGGTTCATAAGCTAATGTGTCCTCTCTGCATTTTTTGTTGTTTTAAATTGAATTGCCTCACATTTGTAAGCTTTAAAAATGCAAGAACAGGTATCAATATGCAATCACTGCTCCAAACTCATTTATGAGTATTATTAATTAGGCAATTGTAAAATATCAATTTTAAGAAAATTGATACTATAACATGTAAAAGGCTTGACATACATGCTGAGCTCCTCAATTCATTGCGTGTTAAATGAATCCTATCTAGTTTTTTATTTCATAGCTGAACATAGCCTGAATTTGTCCTCAATCTAAAAGCTTAAACTCTGCTCAGGACTTGCTGAACTTATTACAATTGATATTACTTGCTTTCTTCTTTCTAAAATTATTTCCCCAATTTTTTATATTCCTATAACACCTTGGACTTAGGGGCACCATTGAACACTTTGATTGGCATTAACCATTGGCCCTCTAGGCATCCCAGAAACTTGTATAGTAATACAAAATGGTTACTTGCATCCTAGGAATGACAGGTAAAAGAATAAATTCTGGGTTGTTAAGGAAACTGTACAAAGGATTGAAAACACATTGCTCTATATCTAGAGCAAGAGAATTATCTCCAGAGAAGAGCGCTTGTCAGCAATGAATCAAATAGATGGTTTACATTACTGAAGTTAGAGGAAAAAGGGATTTTTAAAAATATCAACATGAACCTGCTATTCAAGTTGGAAAAACAACAAAAATACTTTTCCCTTCTCTTTTAATTCTATTTTTCAACAATGAAAATATCTTTTAATTTCTAGCTTCTTTAACTTTATATGCTTACAAAATGTAGATGGATCCATGAACTTAGAAAATAGCATGGAAAATATATTCTCAGGTATGAATTGATTTTCTTGGACTGACAGCTAACTGAAAATCCAACTGAAGTTAATGTTACTGTTAGAAGTAATCCCTCTCTCATCTCCTTTCACTCTTGCTCTCATTCTCTCTCTTTCTCTTTCCCTGTTTTATCATACAAAAATATAGACTGCTACATCTCATTCTATTTAGGACTTTGAGCTTTTTATTTCCTGAATTACATGGGCAGGTTGTCACTTAGGTTCACCTTACCATTTGAGGCCTTATGAAAAAAATATTCTTTTCAACAATTACTCTAAAACATTTTCTAGAATGTTTACAAACAATAATAGTGTAAAAAGATTCTCTACATTATCTAGGGATCAGTTAAATTTAAAATTATATTTCATCATTTGATGCCTTTTAAAATTGATATAAGGAGCTTCTTTGCTAAAAGGGCTATAATCGTCTTTTGATAAAATGTGTCAAAATGTACAAAGTGTTGATTAATAAAAGAATTAAATCAAGAGTATAAATATTGCATGAAAATTGGAGATAAATAGGGTAAACTGGGGGAGAATCAAATACATAAAACTGTAGGACCCTGGATTGAGACTTATATCATGTAGGACCCTGGGTTGAGAGTAATATCAAATATAGGAACATCAGTTGATAATATTTGAAACAAAACAGTAAACAGTTTAGTGCACTAGTTTTCATAAAATCACTTTAATAACATTCTTATTAAATTTAAAATCTATAAATACTTTATACAAACATATTCAGACTATGATATTCACTTACTCATAATTTTAACAAAGCTAACTGGTAGAAACTTAGGAATTTGGGCTTAGTTGGAAGATGCAGGTCCCTGAAGTGTATCCTAAAAGGTCTTCAGAACCTTCTTCCCTCTCCTTCTCTAATTCTTCCTCTCCCTCTCAATCACAGTGTGGTGAGTAGCTCTGCCTCACCACACTCTCTTTGTCTTGATTCTCTGCCTTTCTCAGACCATAACAATGAAGCACGTCAACCATGCACTGAAAGTTCTGAAACCATAAGCCAAATAACTATTTCCTCCTTTAAGTTATTTATCTCAATTATTTAGTTACAGCAACAGAAGAGTGACAAATACAGGAACTGTTTCTGATTTTACAATCCATTATTCACACTAAAATATGCTAGCATTTTAAATTTTAAAATGTGCTCACTATATTTTATTTTTAATTATTTTTCTTTCATTCTAGACTAAAATTCTCTAAGGATTTGTGTTATGATTTAGATATTAGGTTTCCCCCCAAAACTCATGTGTGAAAAAAATCAAGAAAGTGTAGCTGTGAAATGATTGGATTATGAGAGCTTGAACCAAATCAATGCATTAACCCTGTTAGGAATTAACAGAGTGGTAACTGTAGGCAGGTAGGGTATGATTGAAGGAGTTGGGTCCATGGGGATGCACCTTTGGGGTATATATTTTGTCCTGGGTGAGTGGAATTCTCTCTCTCTCTCTCTCTCTCTCTCTCTCTCTCTCTCTCTCTCTGCTTTCTGGAGCTGTATTCCCAGCTATTTTCTTCTTTCCACACACTTCTGCCATGATGTTCTGCCTCACCTCAGACCTTAAGGAATGCCATTGGTTATCTATGGACTAAGACCTTGAAATCACGAGCCCTCAAATAAACTTTTTTCTTCTAATTGTTCTTGTCAGGTCTTGTAGTTGCAACAGTGAAAGCACTGATTAAAACAACAGGACTACATACTTATTTTGTTTGCTTCTATAATCTTCAGAATTTTTTTTCAATGACCAACACAAATACTCAAAACTGGCTAAATCTGATTAAATTTATTGTCAAAGAATAGGTGTTAGACAGTAATTGTTCAAGATTATGCAAAGGTGGAGGCCAAGAGACCCCTAATAATCAACTCCAATAAAATTCCTAAATAATGGCACAAATATTATTTTATCTATCACAGGGAAAATTGGGGAAAATGTGTTATTCTACAGTATGACAGTAGGCATGGAAGTCATTTTTCAATATGTTGTTTGGCATGACTGGTATTTTTTAATCATCTTACATAATGGAGGAGTTCATTGGTTTACTTTCATACATGCATACTTATTGAGAGAGTTGCTTAAACTGGGTCCTTTTCCAGGATCTCCCACCCTTCTCCCACTCCCCATTCTTGTAACTTCTGTGTAGTTCTCCCTAGTTAAATATATAAGTGACCATGTACATGTATTTTAAACCTTGAAATTACTAGATCTATATTCCTGCCTGGGTATAGTTGGGGTTCTCATTGGAGTCAAATGTACTCTACGATATTGTACACACCACCCCCCCCCCGTTTTCCCCTCTTCTCCTCCCTCCCTTTTTCCTCCTATAGCTAGAATGTTTTTTGTATGTGCTTTCTCTTTTTCATATTATCAGTCCTGCTTGTTTTATGTTTATCCTCAGGTTACAGAAACTTAATTGTAGCTTACATTATACCTGCAGTAATTTGTTTGGTGTATAAACAATAATTTGATAAGGAAAAGACATGAAGCTTTCCAAACTGAGACAAGATGAGATAGGGAAAGGACTTTCACACACAAATAACTGTTGGTAATGGGGAGATCAAATAATTTTCTCATGAACAGTTAGCAAAAATAGAAACAAATAACTCAGATGTTACCAAACAGCACTATGTTCTGGAGGTATTCAGACCCTGGGGAAAGGGTTCGGGATTCTGACAACTGAAAGAAGGTGCAGGGTGCAATGTGGATTGTGGATATGCTGCAGGCGGCTGCAGGACATGAGTTTTCTTCATAGGCTTTTTAATGTGCAGGCCAAACAAAGAAGGCACAGTGCCAGCAGGTTACATAAGTGAATGCATGCACACAAGCAGATATTATCTTTAATATATGTGCTGAATCAAGGTGTTTCTGACCTCAACTACATACTAAATCACAGCAGGCAGGAAGTCTCAGAGAGGCAGCCTAACTACAGTCATCTTGGCCTGCCCCACACAATGATACTGATCATTCTAACTTGTTTACTTCCTTGCTAAATAATCTTTAAATATTTAAAGAGTAATGGGATTTTAAGAGGATAAGAAGTTAGAATAAGAAAGAATTTATAATGTGGCTAATCTGACATTAATCTGTAAAGAATAAATTGCAAGGATGCAAAATATGTGAGTTTGAAATTGCCCCACATTACTTTAAGCCATGGTAAAAGGAAACACATATCCACGATTTCCTAAAGATGTTGTCAATTTTGTTTTTGATTCTCAAAATAGATTGGGCTAATTTCTAAGCTTTTGAGGTTAATTTTTAAAATCCACACTTTTATGAGTTTATTTATTTTCTTTATTTCTTTCATAAATAAGAGTCAGCATGATCATCATGTAGAAGCTTCTTTGAAAATATATACTGAATGTAGTCATAATTGGTGTATACTTTGATGCATATATTTTTTTCTAGAATTTATACTCATAAAGCATTTTTTATGCTTTCTCACTACATTCTTTTTAACAAAAAAAGATAGAGGGAGAAAGGGAGAGAGAAAGAAAGGGAGCATCAATTCTATTTATATTTTCACCTGGTTTATGTTTTCAGACAGAGTTGTGTACATGATGCTGGGGTTTGAGTCTGCCTCCTCACCCATGCCAGGCAAGCACTCTCACCGCTGAGCCACTGCTCCAGCCCTGCCTAGTACATTCTTAAACATTATAGCAGAACACTTTGTAGGCTCAGTTTATGGTGAAGTCTGGGTCCATATGTGAAATGAGTTGACCAAAATACAGTTAAGCATCCAAAGCTAAAATCTTCAGATTTCAGCATTAGTTTAAACGATAAATAAATAAATCCGACTCAAATCATGTTCTGATTTCTAATTATTCTTTGATCTTTGATGCCATTGTTCTCTAATTATTATCACACACAGCTAAGGAATGGAGGAAAAGCCATATTCTTTTAATTATCTTCTTCTCTAAAAGGACTATTTCTTAAGTTTTTGATTAAAAAGGTGGAGGGGCACCTTTTCCCTCTTTCTTAGGAAGTGTCTGTGTAAGTGTTAAAGCAGTCAAATTTAGGAATCCTAAAATAGCCAACCCATGAAAGGATCCACAGTCTGTTAATTGGTACCAACACTGAGAAATAATACTAAAGATAAGGATGTATTTATTGTGTCTGATTAGCGATGAATGAGTGTAGTCTCACAGTCTATTTCAGAATATACAGCACCTTTTCCCTTCTTATTGATTAGTCTACATGTTGCATATCACAAATGTAAAACTAAGACTTTCTTTTCCACTTAAAGGAACTGTTGTTTCCAAATTGCTATCCTAGCAAGGATTGAAACATGCAGTAAGGTCACTTTTTAAATATGTGTTCCTCATGAGGTAAGAATTCTTGCATAGTCATTATAATTATATGCTTTTTATAGTTGAGGTTCTCCAGCTACAAATCTGAGGTTTAAGTTCAGTGAAATGTTATGCTATTGTTTCCTCTTATATAAAACTGTCAGAATTACTCCATTATTGTAAATATAAAGGATAAGTTAAAAGTAACTTCCCAGGAAACATGTTAAGAATTTAAGTTATACATCTCTGTAAATTAAAACTTCACTCAGCAGATGAAAGCCTTTAATTGATTTACATTATTGACATGTTCTAACAAATTGAATGGATGCCACTGTATCCAGATGATTAAGTAGATATTAAAATACGCAATGGAACGCTTATCCTTGGATGCCCCCCAATGGCATTTGTCCATTCAGAGAGCATACACTACAGAAGAAGATTTTAATCTAATTTATTTTGTGAGCACAGACAGTGTGATTTTCTTTGGAATCGAACTTCACACTTTTCGTAAAATTTGCATTAGTCAGAAAAAAACAAAAACAAAGGCAACATGCTTCAAGATGCCTCACATCTGTAGCCTGTTCATTTTAGGAAACATAATTCACCGAATAGCTCACAAGAAGAGATTCTTTGACCCATCAAAAGCTATAATGGATCCCTGCCTTTGTGCTTGACCTTGTAGTGGCTGACAGAAGCTCTCAAGGTTGTGTGGCACAAATCAATGAAAAGCCGTTTAAAAAAAAAAAACAGTAACAACACAAATGTAAGGACCAAATTTCAATCTACATCTCTAGCTTGATTGCAAATGAGATCTAAAGTTACACAGCATTATCACTGTGTTTTTTGAAAATGTCTATCTAAATATTCTTACTGGCATTTAAATAGCAATAGTGCATATTAAACAACCGTGGAATTCTGAAAGACTCTCTTAAGCAGTTAAATCACAGTTCTCCCAATGTCTGCTCAGGCCAATTACTTATTTCAGACATATTCCAGAATAATCATGTTGTCATGCCAGACTCAATGCAGTATGAGTACTCCTCACTGAATGCAATCCTTTTTTCCCATCAACAAATATGAAACATGTTTCATTCTGAAAGTAAGAAGACAAGTAAAACATTATTCAAATGTACCTGTCTAAACACTAAATTCGTATTCATCTTATACACTATCAGGAGGCTTCCTTTTAAGCTGACATACAATAATTTAATGTCCTACTTATAAAATTTAAGCTCCTCTCCATTTTGCTCTCTACCTATATGTAAAAGTGGATTTTCTCAATAATTCTTCATCCAAACCACAATTTCTCCTTTATTCCAAATGAGACTTCTTTTCTGCCTGTATCTCATCCTCTCCACTTATACCAGTCATATACTCCAAACAGTTTGCTCAACCCCTTCACTGCTCCTTTATGTAAGCTGTTGCCTTTGGTAGGAATGACTGCATCTTTGTGCAGTTCTTGTCCACATCCAAAAGAGTGTCCTCACAAAGCATTCATTCCCAATGTTTTCAGATAAGTGGATCTCTTCCTTCTCCAAATTTCCATACATTTTATAAATTAATGATCAAAAATTGTTAGAAGAGGAGAGCATGTCAAAACTGTTTCCTGGATTTTTTTCCTTTGCTTTGTTTTTATTATAGTTCACATATGTTTTGAGCATTACCTCTGGGATACATTATCATTAGACATTTTATTTCTAGAGATTTGAAATATTATATATTTATAAAATAGATTTAAACATTGAAATGGAAGCAGTTTTGGCATTCATTTAATATTAACTAAATAATTAATAGAAGATAACAAATAAAATATTCATTAGGTGTTAGTCAATAGTTTAATCCTTCAAATCCCTATGTGTACATGTATACTGATATAGAAAAGGAAATCTTGACTTGGAGAAAGTAGACCAAAGTCACAAAAGTAAATAGAGCAAGAAAGATACTTGGTCCTTTAAATCAATTTACTGAACTATAAATCTTGTATTTGATTTTGTTATTACAACAATGATAAGTATTATCTTAGGATCTGACCTCACGGTTCAGTGCAAAAATGTGTAAATGACCAGAGATGACTCCACAGACTGATAAATGCTACAAATGGAGAAGTATTCGATGACACTGGAGTTCAGTGCAAGAACAAGTATTCTGGTCAAAAGATATAATAAACATTTCACATAATTTGAAAGTGACAAGAAAGGGAATTTGATATGTTTTAAACTGCAAAAATCCCAAAATAAATAAATTATTATAGACCACAATCTCCTTAACAGCAATTGCCATGATTTTTGTTTGTTTGGTTGGTTTTGGTTTGGTATAAGGGATTGAACCCAGGGGTGCTTTATCACTGAACTACATCCCCAGTTCTTTTTATATTTTTTTATTTTGAGATAGGGTCTCACTGAGTTGCTTAGGCCTTGCTAAGTTTCTGAGGCTGGCCTTGGATTTGTGATCCTCCTGCCTCAGCCTTCTGAGTTGCTGGATTACAGATGTGCACCACTGTGTCCAGCTCCATGTTTATAATTCAGATTCAAAGTTTTAGAGAATCCATAATGAACCATAGCATGATAAAATATTTTGTTGATTGGGTTGATATAAGAAGAAAATCAATGAATGAGCAATGTTTTAAACTTGTCACTGACCAAGACAAAGATATGAGCTTAACATAGTTTATCTGCAAAGGACCCTAAAGTACATCAAAGATAAACAAAGGTAGGGCCGATGTTTCTTTACACCTATGCCAAACACTTACCTTGATTATTTCCATGCTAAGGAAATGAAAATCCTTTGTATTTTGGAATGAAGTAATTTTTTCATCACCTTTTCAGATTCAATTAACTATTTGCTACAAGTCACTAACATACAGGGAGTACCACCTATCTTTTGGCATTTAGTTTTTAATCAATAAAACAGACACACACTGCTGTCTTCTGCAATTAAGTGCCAAGTACAAGGCTAAGACTCCCTTCTAGTTGGAATATATTCCACTATTCCCTTTGTTTAATAATCTGTCACTTGAAAGGGAGTCTGATAGGCTTTTTCACAATGAATCAGAGAACTGCTCTGCGTTCTTTCTTTATTATTCTTGCTACATTTGAAGCTAATGAAGCATAGCTTCTGAGCTGATACCGGCATAGAAGAAAGAGACGTCATGTCTGTTTATTTCATTAGTTACTCAGAGCCAGCACAAAACACATTGATTGTGTAACATGTCATTTTTGACAGAAGTTGGAATTCTTGTTGCTATTTTTTCTAAAACTTTACTACCATAAATATATTTTATATATTTAACTGTGAATGGAGTTACCAGGAAAAATAGTGTGTAATATCAATGGCACAAATTAAGAAGTATTGTTGG
>PVKS010037360.1:0-18713 GCA_004027875.1 Aplodontia rufa | reverse complement strand
CCAATGGTTTATACACACTAACCCACCCACCCAATGGTCTATACACCCACCAACCCACCTGGCTTTCAGCCATCTATCCATCTACCCATCTGTAAGCATCTACCTATCTATCTACCCATCCACCCATCCCACTATCCGTCCACCTACCATCCATCATTCATTCTCCATATATCCATCTATGTCATCCATCCATCCATCCATCCTTCCATCCATCCACCCATCCACGCTTCCATTCTTCCACTCACCCACCCACCCTTCCTTCTATCCATCCATCCATCCTTCTTTCCCTTCATCCATCTATCCACCCATCCATCCTTCCACCCACCCACCCTTCCTTCTATCCTTTCATCCATCCTTCCATCCATCCACCCATCCACCCATCCATCCTTCCATCCCTTCATCCATCTATCCACCCATCCATCCTTGTATCCTTCCATCCTTCCACCCACCCTTCCTTCCATCCATTCATCCATCCATCCATCCATCCTTCCTTTCGTATATCCTTTGCTATCCACCCATCCATCCACATATTCCACACCTCCCTCCCTCCGGATCTCAGGGCTGGCGGAGCTCTCAGCTGGCCAGGATGGTGCTGGCCCCAGCCCTGCCCAGTGCAGCGACCTCCCAGGGCTGCTTCCACAGCCTAAGTCCAACCCTCTGCTCACAGAGCTCAGGGCTGCATGGCTCCACTTGTGTCCTGCAGAGGTCTTTACTCAGCCGGGAGCATCTGGTGAGCTTGGTTCCCTTTCAGAGGACACACTTGTCACAGGTCCTCAGTCACAGGCAGGAGCCACCTGCCGTGGGAACAGCCAGGTTCTGTAGCTGAAGTGGCATGTGGCTCCGGGTGAGGGACACCCTCCCAGTGCCGCAGTGTCCCATCTGTGGAATGGAAACTATTGACACTGGCCCAGCCGGTGCTCCCAGGACCCACAGAGGCAAAGCTGGCGTGGGGCACTGGGCGTGGCCAGTGGGAGTGCTGGATGTGCACTTAGGGGCCAGCAGGGCCACCACCTCCTGAGCCCAGCACGCAGTTGGCACCCAGCTCGCAGAATGAGCATGAGGCCCCTCCTGGGCTTGCATGGGGGTCAGGGAAGCCTGTTGCTCCTTGCACTCCCCTCCTCATGCAGCCTCATTGGTGGTCTCGGCCACTCTGATCTCTCCAAGCCTCTTCTACAGAATGGGGTCAGGACACCTGGATTTCCACCAGTGGGGCCCAGCCCAGCTTGGAGCTGGGAGCCACCACGGTGGCGACTTAAACATTGGGGTCCACTCCTGGTGTGCAGGCTGGAGATGGAGACACACCCCATCCTAATGGCTTCGCAGGGAAGCAGGTTTGAGGGTGTAGACTGACCCACCATTAATCTTGATGGTGGGAGTGTCATGTAGAGGGACTTTCAGAGGACTATTATGCTCCCAGGATTCAGAGATTCAGAGAAGAGGAGACACAGAGTCTGGGATGAACCCTGTAACTGTGACCAAGGGGCTTTTCCTGGGATGTCTAGGGGAAGGAGATGACACTGACTCTCACTGGAGCCCGAGTGCCCATGAGGACCACAGCACCCCCTGGGAGCTGGGTGCCTCTTCGGGCCAGCATGGACTCCTGGAACTCTTCCTGGGAAGCCACTGGGGTCCTGGGACATGCTTGCTTGGGGTCAGGCCTGAGGAAGGGAGGGAGTTGGTGGTGGGAACTGGCTGCTGTTCCAGTCCAGGCTTGCTGTGGCCTCAGGCTGGCCTTGTCAGCTTCCCTCCCCTGGCCACGCCCTTCCCCAGCTTGCCCTAGGACAGTGGGGGCAGAAGAAGCAGGCCCATCTGTCTAGGGCCCATGTCGCCAGGACAGTCGCAGGTGAGGCACCCCGACTGCGCTTTCAGAGGAAGGGGGGCCTTGCCCTGTCATCACAGCCATCAGTTTGGTGGACACCTATACAGCCCTGAGCCTCTGGGTGTGGGGCATGGAGCTGGGGAGAGGAGTCAGCGGATGCTCTGCCCTGAGGCCCAGCCAGCACACCTGCAGCTCCACTCAGGGAACCTGGGAGGGAGCAGGGTCTGAGAGGGCCATGGGGTCTGAGAGGGCTTCCTGGAAGAGGTGGCTTCTGAGCAGGCTGCAGGCTAGGGAGATGTACACCTGCCAAGAGGGGCAAGAAGAGGGCCAGGCGGGGGTAGCAACAACCCGGTGTGGGGGTGGGATGGTGGACACAGGTGCAGGGTGCGTTTGGGCAGAGCCTGTGGCCGTGGGGCACCAGGGAAGCTGGACTGGGTGGAGAGGTGGGCTCCTCCAGCCCTGATTTCCAGGTTACCTCCTGTACCTGCTGTCTCACCAAAGTATGTGACTGGGCATTTTTATTTTTTATTTTTTGATCTGGTACCAAGGATTGAACCCTAGGGCACTTAACCACTGAGCCACACCCCCAGCCCTTTTATTTTTCTTTTATTTTGAGAAAGGGTTTCACTAAGTGGCTTACGACCCCCCTAAGTTGCTGAGGCTGACTTTGAACTTGCGATCCTCCTGCCTCAGCCTCCAGAGTCACTGGAGGCTGCCACCACACCTGGCTGATCAGGCTTTTCCTGGATAAAAATTTTGTGTATTTATTTGCAAACCCAGTAGAAATCATGGAGGAGTGTTGGCTGGGCACCTGGCTGGCCATGATCGCTGACCACTACTTGTTAAAAATATGCCTATTTGAACCTTTAAACCTTTCCATCTGGGGACAGAAGCACTCCGCATAGCCCACATCAGGGGAAGAGAGAGGGTAGGCATTGTGGGGTCCCTGGGGCAGCCTTGCTGGGGTAGAGGCTCTGCTGAGCCTCCTCTCCAAGACTGTCTGGGCTGGTGGCGAGGACTCAGAGGGGATGCGCAGAGGACAGCGGGGTGGGAGAAGGCCTGCTGGTGTCTCCACATTTGCTGTTGAGGTGGCCACTCAAGGGCCATCCTGGATGGGGGTCTCACCGTGGCCAGGGCCTGGCGTGAACAGCAGGAGGGCTCGTGAACCAGCCGTCAGCTGCCTCGGTTTCCCACCCTGTGAGTGGGGCGTGCCTGCACTGCCTGGCTCTGGGTACAAGGGTGGCAGGGCTCTCTGGGTCTCTGCGAGCCCAGAGTTCTTGCTTGGCTCCCAGAGGCGCTCAGGGGCACGCTCTCATTTTTCCAGAATGTTCTGCAGGTGAGCTGGGGAAGCCCTGGAGACCCTGGTCTGGCCCCTGTGCCCATCTGTGCCTCAAGCTGGGAAAGGTCTGGCCTCTCCCTCATCAGCCTCGTAGCTGGCCTGGGCGGGAACCAGGACCCCTCTGGCATGCCACTGCGACTGGGGGCTTCCTCAAGACACACTCCCCGTGGCCTAATTTGAAAGAACAATGGGCTCCATCCATATTAGTGACCTTCCAGTGACCCCTTTGGGCGCCTTTGTCAGGCGCCCAGGCTATAATCAGCGGGGCTCCGGGGGCTCTGGCCTAATTTGGAGGGACAGGTCTTATCATCAGTCTCGATCTGGGTGACCCAACCTGACATGCCCATGGCCGCCTGCATGGGGTGTCCACGTCAGAGGCGGCTCCTTCCCAGCGGCCCACCCGGGGACGGAGACGGCGGAGGGGAGGCGCTGGCCACCAGGTGAAGAGGCGCAGCAGCTGGGCCCCCACACCCGGGGAGGCCCCGGCGCTCCCCTGGACACACGCTCCCGACCACCCACCAGCAAGCGTCTGCCGCCTGCCTGCGCCAGCCCTGAGTGCGGATGCCAGCCCAGGCTGGCCGCCAGGAGGGTCGCATCAGGAGCTGGGGGTTGGCGCTGGACAGTGTCACCCAGCACTGGGGAAGGAGAGGCGGAGGCACTCGTCCGGCTGCCTGGCCACCTCTTCAGCCCAGCCCTGAGCCCTGCAGCAGAGTGCTCTCCCCGCCTGAGGTCACAGGGCTGGCAGGTGGCAGGGACCAGCTCCGAGCCCTGAGTGCACTCCATAGGGCTTGCTGGGTTCCGTCGCAGTGCCCCGACTTCCCCTCATTGAACAGTAAGCAGGTGGACGTGCCGGCAATGGACAAGGGCAGGCTTGACTCCAGTGGCTGAGCAGAGCCAGCCAAGCCCCTGAGCCTGGCCAGCTTCCTGGCCCTGGGCTTGCCCGGCCGGTGGAGACCTGAGGGGGCAGACTTGGTCCCCGTCCCAAGGCACTGCTGGAGATGAGGCAGCCCAGCGTTGTGTAGTCGACTTTGTTCAGTTCACGTCCCCGGATTCACTTCCTTCAACCCAGCTCAGCTCCGTCTCGGTTCAACCCGGAAAACACTCGGTTAAACGGAGACGGAGCTGAGCTGGGTTGAAGGAAGTGAAGAGTGTTTTCCGAGGTTGGTGGGGTGGTGGGCTAGCCTGTGCTCGGGGGCTAGCCTGGGCCCCGTCTGAGCTGACACAGAGGAGGGTTCCTCCCTCATCTGCCTCTGGGGCCCTTTCAGTGGAGTGGGGCTGGATTCACGGGCTGCTGGGGATTGGCAGAGCTGGGTGAACCTCGGGCCCGAGTGAGGCAGCCTGGGCTCAGGGGAATGCGTGGGGTGCGGGGTAGGGATGTGCACCTGCCTGTGGGGTGACTGCCTGCCCTGCAGCCCAGGTGGTCAGAAGGGGACAGGAGAGAAGAGGGGAGGGCATGCAGCTGGCATCAACTGCTGTGTAACAAGTGTCCCAAACACAGGCTTGACGTGACGGCTGGCTCTGGCTTGGTGGGTGGGACTGGTAGTTCTCCGGGCAGGACTGGGCTCGCTGATGTGTCCACCATCATCAGCTTTGCCGGTGGCCCTGGTCCTCTCTCCCATCACAGTTTGGCTGGGACACCCAGACCGGCTTGGCTCTGCCCCCGGGTGCCCTTCCCTGCCTGGCTGTTGGGGTTGAACGGAGGCAGAAGAGACTACAGGCAGCACCTAGGTCCAGACTGGAGCTGTGGGGAGACACAGGCCCCTCTGGAGGGGTGCTGCAGAGCCCCCTCACACAAGGTGCCACCGGCCCTGCCTCTCCCGACCTGCACGCGGCCTCAGTGGCCTCACCCTCCTGGCTGCTGACTGTACTCCGGCCACATGGGCAGGGCTGCCCAGGACCAGGGTGGGCTTAGGGCCCCATCTGCTCCCTTAGGCTGGACGCCCACCGCACCGGCTCTGAGCCCCCCTGTCCCCACTAGGAGGGGAGGCCCCCAGCCCTGCCCAGGCTGGCTCCGAGGGCCCGGTGGCGAGGTGGCCACTTGTCTCTGGCCGGCTTTCATCCCAGGCTGGCGGGGCCGAGAGAGCGTGTGTGGCTCCATTCTGGGGGCCGAGCAGGGCAGGGTGCTGGGAGGCACTGAGGGGGCTTCTCGGCCCGCTCAGTCCAGCTCAGCGAGAACAATGGGGATGACCCCACTTAGGACATGGCGCTGGCCCTGTGCATGGCGAGGGTTTTTTTGAGAAAAATGTAAGAGATCACAATAGGGCGCTTTGTTGTGGTGGAGGCATTGGGGTGGGCCGGGCTCAGGGGCCTGGCAGTCCCTCAGGAGGAGCAGAGGTTTAGTGTCCCTTTCCTCAGGGGACAATGTCAGGGCAAAGCGGTGCTTCCATCATAAATCACCACAAGCCCAGGGAAATCCCTCCCCACCCTGGGATTTCAGTGGAAGACTCCAGGCCTGGGTGGCAGGCAGGAAGTGGGAACCAGGGGCCTAAGGCCTCGGGCCTGCTGGACACCCGCTGTGGCTGTCCCAGGCCCCTGCCTGTGGGAACAGAGCTGCCACAAGGCATCTGATCTCCACCAGGTGAGCAGAGATGTGTCCTCCCATCCCATGGATGAGGAGTGGGGTGCTCGGAGCCTACCCTGGGGCCCAGCACATCCAAAGTGGTCCAAGAAGGAGGGCCTGCTGATCCTAGTCCTGGCTCTGTCTGCACTTTACAAAGCAAAACTGAGGACCAGAGAGGGGCAGACACCTGCTCTGAGCCACACAGTAAACAGTTTGATGCGGTGTGCAGCCGGGGTAGGGCACAGCCTCTTGGATCCAAACTTGCTCTCACCGACCCTTCCTCGAGGGCTGTCGACTTCGGAAATGGGAACTCTCTGCTGCGCTCTGTTTGGGGGCTTCCAGTTACCTGCCTGCAGCCTCACCTGGGGAGCTGCTCCTGTCCTTCACGTCCCTACTGGAGGCCTCATGGACAGGGAGTTCTGGCGTCTCCCCGGGAGGGCCCAAGACCAGGGAGGGCATGAGTGTCACCTTAGAAAGCAACTGTCCCAGGGGGCTGCAGCTGTCCTTGGAGCCATGAAGCCCATCCTCCCACCCTGCGGGGTAGCACCTGGGGCAGGCCCGGTGCCTCTGTGTGGCACACCAAAAATCTGTCTCTGTCACTCCTCCGAGCACCCCCACCTCTCAAATACACCGAGGACAGCCATCCTGTTTCCTGAGCTTTGTGCCTGCCAACTCTAGGAAAGTGGACTCCAGCTTCCGCCATGGTTCCCCTGGGAGCCGCAGTCACTCCTCCGGTGAAACTGTGGCCGTGACTGCTGCAGGGCTGCAGGAGGAGCCTGCGGGGCCTTGCCTGGAATCTCTCGCCAGCTTAGGGCACACCTGCAGACCTGCCAGTGTGGTCACTCTGACTGTCACCCCACCCAGGAGGCCCTCGGCCCACCAGCTCCTGCCCAGGAGGCCCTCGGCCCACCAGCCCCACAGAAGCCCTGGTGGTGCCTGTGGACCCTGGCTTAGGGGCTGCCTGGGATGGGTTGTGGTCCCACCCTGTCTTTCTCTCCTTCCTTAACACTCACTGGGCTCTTGTCACCCCAAGAACCCCATGTTCTCGTCCCTGATCTGTTTTTTTGCAGCATCATCTTCACACGTTCTAGAACTTTCTTCCCTCTTCCTCCAGAATGGTCTCAGGAAACACTCCCCCCAGTCCCCTTGGGAGCTTGGGTCTCCTGGAGGTAGGAGTGTGTCCAGGGGCAGGGCATCAGGTCATGGGGGTGGGTGCTTGCGGGGAGCTTCATAGTCAGCCCTGGAGGCCCCGCTAGACTCTCTGGAAATCTGCAGTGCCCACCTCGCTGGGCGCCTCTGGGGCACACCCATGGCAGCCACAGGCTGGACCCCGGACTCCTCCGGATCCGCACTGAGGCCTCCACCACATAGACGGCCGTCAGCAGCGTCCCCCTCCAGGCTCCAGGCTCGGGGCTCTGGCTGGGTCCTGCCCACCCCAGGCCCAGCCACCCAGCACAGTGCAGGAGCCGCCTTCCCTCGCCACGAGATTCCAGCAGAGGGACCTTGGGCCTGTTGTCTGGACTGTGGACGGGGATGGCGGGGGCTCCCCACCCCCGGGTGAGGATTGAAATGGGTTTACCCCTGCAGGAGCTGCGCTTGGGCTTCCTAGACGGCAGCTGATGTCGCCCCCTGCCCGCTCCCTGGAGTCTCATTTCTTGTGGTTCCTATGCCTCCCGCACGGCTCCCGTTGGACTGTAGGCCTTGGGTGCAGACCCATCACTGTCGCCTGCTCCCTGCTGTGTCCTCAGCACCTCCCGCAGTGCCTGACCCACAGGCGACACTAGAAGACACTTGCTGAACAAGGGGACACAGGAATGAATGTGTGGCCACCTAGCCAGGACCCAGCTTGTGACAAACGTGGTCGAGGCTTGTGGAACCCATACAAGGAACTGTGCCGTTTCCTGCCAAGGTGAGGTCACCGGGCTCCTCCTAGCGTGATCTCCCACCTGCCTCCTGGCCCTGCTGAAGGCGCCTGTGCTCTCTCCCACTCACCGACGCTCCCTGCCTCCGACTGTTCCTGGGCCTCCCTCTCCTTGGATTCGGAATTGGGCTAAACGCTCCAGCACCAGCACTGAGTGAGATGGGAAGAGGTCACCAGCCTGTGACTGGCAGAGAAGCTGAGACCCGCTCCCCACGGCTCTGCACCCCCTGGGTCCCTGCTCCCCATGGCTCTGCACACCCAGGTCCCCATGACACTGTTATGGGGGATTCTTGCTCCCCACAACTCTGCACCCCCTGGGTCCCTGCTCCCCACAGCTCTGCACCCCCAGGTCCCCACGACACTGTTATGGGGGGTTTAGTGCCCAGCCTCTGAGACGTTCAGAGGGCAGCATAGAGCCCTCTTGTCCTCGTGTCACCCGGCTGGCTCTGCGCCCCTCCCACGGTGCTGGGTTCTGCGTGTGGCTCTCATCTTCCAGAGCGCGGCCTCCGTGCCTCGTCTTCTTCCTCTGAGCCCTGGGACTACACCCAGATGCTGTTGTTCTTCTCACACTGCAAGCTTGTTCCTCCTGGGCCCAATGGACAGCTGGCCTTTGTCCTCCGCTTGGGTGCTGACTTCTCCTAGCATCCTGCCGTGGGACACCGCCTGAGGGCGAGGGCAGGACTGGCCTTTCCCAGCCTGC
Source organism: Aplodontia rufa (assembly GCA_004027875.1). Classification (NCBI taxonomy): domain Eukaryota; kingdom Metazoa; phylum Chordata; class Mammalia; order Rodentia; family Aplodontiidae; genus Aplodontia; species Aplodontia rufa. The sequence continues at coordinate 10,374 of PVKS010037360.1, read as the reverse complement.
CTTTGGCCTCTGGTCCCAGGGTGGGGGGGTGAGGAGCATGGTCCAGGAAGGTCCAGGAGGACCCAGCAGGGCACCCAGAGGTGGCAGCCTCCGCTCCGCTGACTCCTGGACAACAGGAGTGCTTCCCCGGTACCCAGCACAACAGTCCAGAAAGGTGGCTTTGGCCTGAAGGCAGGTGACAAAGTCACATTTGCTTTTGCCTGGGCTGTCCCCTCATTCTGGGGCACTGGCACGTGACTTGGCTGTCCCGACTTGCGTGTTTCAGGAGCCGTGAGGCTGAGCGTTCCTTTCCCGGTCCGCGGGGACTGGACAGCAGCTTTGGTTCCTCCTGCTGGTCACGAGGATCTCACGCCCTTCCTGCTGCCCAGGTGGTGTTTCCAAGAGCCCGTTTGGGCCATTGCGGGGGTGGGGGGGATGTAAGAGTCCCTGTATGTCCACCTCCAGGGCCTGGGACCCCAGCAGCCCTAGAATCCCTCAGTTCATGACGGACGCCTTGAAATCCCAGTTGAGTCCTGGGACACGGAGCCCAAGCTCGAGTCACACCTGTGGATTCCAGCCACGGTGCGGGCGGCGTTCCCTGCCGTGCCCACGAGCCGCGAACCTGCTGCTAAAGGATGGCACACTTCTTCAACTGCTTTCTTGTGTCCCTTGTCACAGCTCTGATGTTAAAAATAGTAACCCTTCAGGTGATGCTGAAAGTCCCCTGACAGGACTGGCGTGCTCTGCCGTCGACCGCGTGCCTTGGTTGTCCCACCAGCTCAGGGGCCCCGTTTCCGCTCCTCCTCCGCGAGGAGCAGCGTGAGAAGCTGTGTGCCGGCCTGAGGACTCCTTCCCAAATAGCCGGAATCAAGAAGGGGAACCTGGGCTTGGCTGAGGCTGAACAACAGCTTTTCTTAACCAATGCGCTGCCGGGGACAGTTCCAGGAAACCAGCCCCCCGCAAATGACCCATCCTGCAGATAGGACTTGGTGGCCAGAGAGCGTGGGGAACCCAGATGCTCCTTTGGGAAATGACAGAGGCGCTCAGCACTGCTGGCTGGGACGGGCCTAGCTCTGGGTGCCACGGGTCCCTCAGCCCCTGTGACCACGGAACGCTGTCTCGTGTCATCCTTCAGCACACGGTGGAGCAAACGCTGCGTGGGACAGGAACCTTTGGGAAGTTTGTTGGAGAGCTAAGCTGAGGAGGACTTGACCAGGGCCTAAAAACAGAGCCCAGGTTAGTGCTGAGGGCCCCCAGGGCTGTTGGTTGCCCCCCGTCCAAGGCTGATGAATTTCCTTGCTGGGGGACCCTCCTTCCCACTGTCTCCTGGGGCCTGGGCTCTGCCAGGGCCACTTGGAATTCCTGCTGCTGGAAACATGCCCAGTTTCAAGTCCTTGACTTTGCCTGGAGGATGTCACACACCTCACCTGAAATCAGGTTCCCGAAACCGGCTGCTCCTCAGAGTCACCTGGGGCGTTGAGAAACCTCAAACCTGGTTGCACCTGAGAATCACCTGGGGTGCTGAGAAACTCCTGCCTGGACCACATTGGTCAAATTTGATGAAAATGGGGTTGGAACCTGGGACAAGGTGACTCCCAGGTGGTTCCAAGAAGGTGCCATGTCACCTGTTCCTGTCTGAAGGGGGACAGGGCCTTGTAGAATCGCATGGGTGCAGGGTCACAGGGTTTAGATTCCAATGTCCTCCAGCTCAGATAGACACTGTTCCAACTTCCTTAAGCCCAGCCACTAGGCTGCTGCAGGTCCCTCGGCCTGGCTTCTCTTCCGGGGCCCAAGCCGTAATCTAGACCCTAGAGATGTTGTGAGATAAGAGTCCAGAGGCGTGCCTGCGTCTGTGCAGGGACATTGTATAGCTGCCACACACAAACAAACTGCCAGGAGATCTTGATAAGAAATTCCTCTTCTTCTCCAGAAGTTGCCGTGGCCCAGCTCTCAGCTTCTTCATTTTACCCCGTGTTCCTTATAAATTGTTTCCCATTTTGCATTGGCTGTCGGGGAACTCGGAGTAAATTTCTCATTGCATCCAGTGGCAGGTACAGAGGACCTGACGGCACTCTTCGACTTCCAGTCCACCTTGCATTTTCCTCACCTACTAAAAATCATATTGCACTTTATGTACTTTTTGTAAGCCACCTTGAATCCTCTTTTTGTGACAAGTTAGGGACGTAATGCCCAAATGAACAGATAAAAGGCACGGGCTCCATCTCCGGCTGCTCTTTCGATCTGAAGTTGGCTCTACAGTCTCTGCAGCTGCAGGTGCCTGTGGCCACGTCCCGCTCACCTCGGGCTCAGCAAGGGGGATTCCGCGTCTCTCTCCCCAGCCTTCCCCTTGGGGCGGGCCTCCCTCTTCTGGGAACCTTACCTGGAGCACCTCGCTGCCGGGTGTAGCACAGCTGCTCCGCAGAGGTGAGGTCCTGGGGCAGCAGACGCACCCACGTCTCTCACATGGATGAAGAGGCTGTCTGCAAGGTACCTGCAGAGCCCCCCACGTTCTGCTCTGTCCTGGTGGGGGCCAGGGGACAGCCTGGGCAACCCCGGGCCCCCTGGGGTCAGCGCTTATGCAGCCTGGTTGCCACCTGGGCCCAACCAGTTAGAAGCTGTGTGGCTCTGGGCAGCGTCCTTCCTTCTCTGTGCCTCCCTCTTCTCATAAGCGAAGCTGGTAGAAAGCGTGGTCCCCTCCAGGGGAGGAAGTAAGGAGAGGCACATGGAGCAGAGAGCCCACTCTGCAGTCAGGGAGCGCTCCACCACGCGGGCCCTGTCATCTGTCCTCTCCTGAGGGCAGAGCCCCTCTGCTCTTTAGAGGGCCCTGGGCTGGGCGCGCTCCAGACCCAGGCGGCTACTTGGTGCGGGAGCGAGAGTCCCCTGCCTGATGGGGCCGTGGAGGCAGGCGTGGGTGGTGAGGTCTCCCTGGCAGCTGGCCTGGCTGACAATGGGGGCAAGGCTTGCTGTGGGGGTTCCGGCTTCGCCCTCCCAGCTCCGCCCCCCACCATGGCCGGGGGCCCCGGCAATATGGTGCAGTTCCAGCACCTGATGCGCCCGCCACCCCTGCCGGCTGGAGAAGGCTGGCCTGGTCCCAGGCTGCCAGCTGCTGGGGGGCTGGCTCCAGGGGTGTTGCCGTGGAAACCGAGGCTGATGTTCTCCTAAACAGCTCAATTATTTGTGGTTTCTCTGTCCAACGTCCCAGCAGAGCCGGCCAGGATGGTGGCTAGGGAGGGGTGGGGCCGTTGAGCAGCCGGGGGAGGGCGTCCCCTCCAAGTCCCTGGGCCCTGCCTGGGCCTCTCCTCAGGGAAATGGTCCAAGGACACTGAGATGCTGGGAGAGAGGAAGGGTGTGTGTGGAAAAATGTGCTGAGGTCATGAGGTTTGCTTCCAAAGAACTTCTGGGGGGCTGGTGAGCAGGCCGGCGTGCTCCTGGGAGGACTCTGGAGGTCCCACGGCCACAGCGCCCACTCTAGCCGGGGCCTGACAATGGTGCCACAGGTCCCATGGAACCCTTGGCCCGCATGCAGGCCAGGAGCCGGGGCTGCTCTTGTTAGTCCCTTCCCGAGCTGCCTCTGGGTGCCAAGCCACCAACAGCTCCCCTGCCTCTGGGAGTCCCCATGTGTTCATCTGTGGAGAGGGGACTGCATCCTTTGCCCCAGCGTGAGGTCAGGGGAGAGGATCTGAGCGATGGGGCTCTGAAAGCCAGGTCAGCCGCCATGCAGAGTCCCACAGGGGCGGGGGTTTGGGGATGCAGGAAGTGGTGCAGTGTCTCCAGGTCCAAGATACACAGCTGCTTTGCTTTGAAGAAGTAACTTGAACCAGGCGTGTGCAGACCTGGGTGCCCGGCTCCATGGGTGGGCGACAGGGCTGTGAAAGTCACAGCCTTCCAGAGCGAGAGCTCAGTGACGCTGGTGGAGACAGTGTTTGGCACCTGGTCAACCAGTGTGACCACAGAGCCAGCCCTGGCCAGGTGCCTGGGTCCCACATTGGGCTGATGGTTGACGGGCACGTGGAGCAGAGGGCTTTTTGGAAATCTTCCAGTGGGGAGGGAGGAGAGCTTTCACACATCGTGAAGACCGCTCCACACATTCTAGGCAAGAAGAGCAAGTCCCACACGCTGCCTCCCCCTCGTGTGCCACAGACACCTAATTGATGACAGACTCCCCTCCCAGATTATCCCCAGCCCTGCAGCACCCGGCCACACCCAACAGCCAGTTGCTCCCCAGACAGATCCTTGTGCCCTCCCTGCACCAGAGCCCACATGAGGGACGCTTGGCATCCGTGTCTGCAGCAGGGACCCAGCTGCTGCTGTGTGTGAAGCTGGTGCCCAGCAGCAGACTTGCTGTCCAGGTTCACGCACCCTGTCCTTCTCTGAGCCACCTGTCCCTCTGATCTCCAGGTGGCAGGGTGCAGTAGCCATTCCCAATCTCTGCAGCTGGGGGCTAGCCTTGGATCCTACCATGTAACCAGCTCCCCAGGCTACACCAGCGCCGCCTGTTGCAGGACCACTCCTGGAAGGGCAGGGGTGCAGAGGAGAGAACAGGGGAGAAGGAGAGACCTGAGACCGCAGCCCGGGCTTGGATTTTGACTGGGTGGGAGCCGTGGTTCTGTCCTCTGCTGAAGAGCTGGGGGTCTCCTCCACCCTTCCAGAAAGGGCTGGGCGTGGCTCCTTCCTTGTTTCCAGACTCCAGTTGGGAGAGGAGTGGTGGGGTGAGGCTTGTTCCCTAAAAATCTGCTCCCTTCTGGCCACTGGTGGGCCTGAGGCTGCGGGGAAGGGGCTGAGATGGCGGGCGTGGGCATCCCGGGCTCTTTCTTCTGAGGACATGTTGTTTTCCGGTGTGGGAGGCGCGGCTTGGGGCACATGTGCCTCTGGAATCTGTCACAGACCTAATGTTCCAGCTGCTACGTGCACACACCAAATGACCCCAAGCTCAGGGACCGTTGGTCACGTACTCAGGTTCAGTGGCTCAGGATGCGGGACAGGGAGCAGCAGGAAAGTCTCCGGTGCTGAAGCAGGTTCTCTCTGTGCCAGGGTGGGGGTAGCTGGCCGTGACACCTCAGTGGCCCTGTCATGCAGCTGGGGCGTCCTCCCAGGATGGTGGTGAAGATCAGAGGAGAGATGGGGCTGGCGCTGGGATGGGAGCCACATCGTTGCTCACGACCTGGCCTTGAGAGTCACAGCACCACTTCCACCAGGCCTGTTCCCCTGAAGTCACAGTCCTACCCCGGGGCATTTTGGGGAACCACAATGAGCCATAGGCTGCTCTCTGGACACAGGCCTCCCACATGCACAGCCCGCTTCCCCTTCCATCCTGCCAGCTCTCGTTCCCTCGGGCTGGCAGGATCCCACCCTGTTGATGATGCTCTTTAGATGTGGCGTCTTGAGTCCAGGATGGGGTCCCCTCTATCCGTGCAGCTGTGAGGGGAAACCAAGTCATCTGCCTGACCCCAAAGTGCTGGGCAGGCGGAAGAGGCCTCGGTGGAGCCTGGCTTGGAAGGCGCAGCTCGTCCCTGCTGATCCTGAAAGCCAGTGGGCACATGTGCCCGTTCCCTGTTGGGGACTCAGCTCCAGTGCCAGGGACGAGTCACTGTGGCTTTTGGCTCTGTCCCCTGCTCGCTTGGTCCCAGACCCTGAGTCAGCTCTTGGGTTCCAGAAGAAAGTGCCCATCTTGGCAGTGGAGTCGAAGCCCTGCCTGCTTCGTGCCTGCGGGGGTCTGGGATCCAAAGGCCTCCTTTCACTCGGCACCGCTGCTGTCCTGAAATACTTCGCAGCTTGTTTCTGCGTCTGTTCATGATGCACGGTGCCAGGCAGGACCACCCCGTCGCTCTCCGGATTCTGCGAAACTTGCCTTGGGATTTGGGAAGAGCCTCAGCTTCTCTCTGTTGTCACTTTCACGGGCTCCCAGGGCAGTGGCGGACCCCTCTGTAGACTGGTTCTCCCCCTGTCGTGACTGTGACGCTGGATGAGAACTAGGGTCGCCCAAAATTCTGAAGAGGAAACAGGAGCGGGGGCTGTCGAGGGGGCAGACAACTGGAACAGCCTCAGGGGCCGGCTCTGTGCAGCTGTGTCTCGGGTGGGCCGTGGCGGTGGAGCGGTGGCTCAGCGGTCACAGCGCTTGCCTGGCATGCGCAAGTACACAGGTTCAAACCCCAGCACCACGTATGCAGTGAAGCCACAGAGCAATGAAAGCCACGAGAACTGAATGAGATTGATCCTCTCTCTCTCTCACTGTCCCGCTCTCTTAAAAGAAAAGAAAAAACAAAGGAATGGGGTGCGGGACAGGTGCCGGGAGAATGGCCACCCTCTTGTGGGCTGGAGAACGAGGCAACCACAGCTGCTCTTGGAGGGACAAGGAAAGAGCGGAGGGTGAAAGAAGGGGTCTCCTAATTCTGCCCAGCACACTGGTCCCAGCTGACCCAGAGCCACGGGTGCATAGGTGGACTCAGAACAGCAGGACAAAGGCTTAAGGAACTGGACTGGATTTCAAGCCTCAGGCTCGGAGGCGAAGGCGGAGCACACAGGTTTACTGCTAGCCGAAACAAGAGCATTCCTCAGCGGAATCCAACAAAACCCAGAGTCAACACCACGCGACAGCCACAGTGTCCGGATGGAATTCCGAGCACACAGGACCCGCTAACAATCCAACAGACGTTACGGCTGGTGAGCTATGCTTTAGGTATGAAATGCCCTCCAGAGCTCATGCGTGAGACAACGCAAGAAAGTTCAGAGGTGAAGCCATCGGGTCGCGACAGCCTCAAGCTGAGCAGCACTTCATGCACTTGAAGGCACTGACAGTGGGGGCGTCAGCAGGCAGGGCGTGGCTGGAGGGTGGGGTTTGTTTATGTGGAGCTGAGCTGTTTCCTCCACCACACCTTCTGCCTTGACGTTCTGCTTCATCTCAGGACGAGAACAATGGGGTCGGCCATCTATGAACTGAGACCTTGAACCCCTGAGCCACAAATAAACTTTTCCTCCCCCACGTTGTTCTCGCCAGGTTATTGGGTCATAGTGACGGGAACGCTGGCTCAAACATGACTCACATGTTGGAATTATCAGGCAAGGACTTTAAAAACTATCATGATTAGGCTTAAGGCAGTGATGGAAATACACAAAAAATGGAAAGAAAGTTACAAATCTCTACATAGAAGCAGCATGAAGAGGACCCAGAGGGAAACATTTCAACTGCTATGACAAGATGACAGGAAGGGGAAACAGAAGAAAAAGAAACAGAGGGGAGCAAGTGTAATCTGGTGGATCGAAATCAACCGCACCAATAATCACACTACATATCAACGATTCGAGTATTTTAATGAGAAGGCATGTGATGTCTGAATAAGAAGAGTAAGACTCAGCTATATGCCTAGAAAGATGCACTGAACACAGAGACCCAGGGTGACCCAGGGTGACGGTAGCAGGTAGAAAAGTGGTCCAGGTAAGCAGACCGCATCGGAAGCCCAGTGTGGCTTCATGGGCACCAAAAAAAGCAGACTGCAAAGTGGAGTCGCTGAGATAGAAAAGCCTAGGCAGGAAGAGGACAACCCGTCTGGGGGCCACCAAAGTTTCCAATGTGAGCACCACTCATGGTAGACCCTAAAACGCCAAGCAGAGCCGGCAGAATAAGAAGCAGACGGCTCCACCCTCCTGGCAAAGCGTTCAGAGCGCTGAGCGACCAGAGAACCAGCAGATCCACAACCGCAGAGATCCGGACGCTGTGGCCACCCAACCTATGCAGATCCGCAACCGCAGAGATCCGGACGCTGCGGCCACCCAACCTATGCAGATCCGCAACCGCAGAGATCCGGACGCTGCGGCCACCCAACCTATGCTTCGAATGCGTAGAAAGCAATTTCAAATATCGCAGAACAGGCACTCCATTTCCGTACACACTGAACACTCACCCACGCGCGTCGGCAGTTTTATGCAAAAAATTTAATAACCCTGATGGAATTGAAAGCTTCCTCAGAACATACTGATTACTAAAGCTGACCCAGCAGCAGAGAACCCGAAGATCCCTAGGTCCGTTAAAAACATTAAATTCACTCTCCAGCCCACCTGAGTTTCCCACAGGTGCTGTGAGCCAGGCACCACAAACTCAGTGGCCTAAACAGCACAGATCTCCCCCGTGCAGCTAGCTCCAAGTCTGCATAGGGGTTGGCAGCGCCGGGATCCTCGGAGCCTTTGGGCAGGGTCCACTTCCTTCCAGTCACCTTGGCCAGGCCCCGGCCTCGCCTCTGACCTCTTTGCGCCGCCTCCCTGCGATCCCTGCCTCCCTTCCCTTCCTCTTCACTCACCTGGTGACCTCAAGGTCCTTAACTTAAGTATGTCTGCAAAGTCCCTTGTGCCACGCAGGGTTGCACGAGCATGGACTGCAGGGATAAGAATGTGACATCTGGGGCACCATTAGTGTCCCGTCATGGCAACACGACACTCATGCTCATGATGGGCAGTGTGTCGTTGCCCCTTGCTGCTGGGCTGGACTGGAAGACGTGGCAGCTGGTGAACATGCTTGCACACCTCACTGGCCTGGCAGCCGGGGTGGGCTTGAGGCTGCCGGCCGGACCTCCACTTGCAGCCTCCCCATGCACCCGGGGCTTCTTTGCAGCTTGGTGGCTAAGTGCCAAAGGTGACGTTTAGGCAGGGAGAATGGGGGGAAGCTGGCACAGTCTAGTCCAGGCCTGGAAGCCAGGCAGCACCTCCTCTCCTGCCTTCGTCTATGTCAGAGGTTCAAAGTCCCACCCGGTGTCATGGAAGGAAAACAGCCTCCACCTCTAAACGGGAGTGGAAGAGCACACAGGAGCGGAGGTACCGCTGCAGCATCTGACAGGTGTGACCTGCCGGAGCTGCTCAGCAGTGACGATTGAGGCTCTGTCATGAGCACTTCCTGAGCAACAGGGTGGTGTGGGCAGCCCCCAGGAGTGAGTGGCATCCAATAGGACCAGCGCGAGGGATCTCCAAGCCCCTGCTTCCCTCTCTACTGCCCTGATCCTGGGCGGGGCCGCTGCTTTACAGCTGCATCTGAGAGCTATCAGTCCCTGTGCCAGCACCTGGCCCAGGAACCCAGACATAAAGTTTGGTGTGGGCCACAGAGAGGCAGTAGAAAGTTTCCTTGAAGTTTCTGGGAGGAAAAATTTCTTCTCTCTTACATTCCCCAAGTCCCCCATATTCAGCCCCTTTCCTCTGGACACTTTGGGCAGATGTGAAGCCTGGTGAGCCGCAGTCAGCTTGCCCCCAGACTAAGACTGAGACCACAGGTGGAGCAGGGCACAGCCAGAGTGCCTCTCGAATGCCCTGGATCACACTGAGCCTGACGTCCATCTGGCCCTAGACTGCCAGTTACACTAGCCAGCACTCTTCTTGACTGTTTAAGCCAGCCACAACAGGGTTTTTTTGGTGTGTTTTGTTTTATATTTGGAGCTTCTTGACGGATAGTATTTCCCATTTTGCCGCAGATGATCTCAAGGTTCAGGGAGCTGCTGAGGAGAAGGGCTGGCCCTCGGGGCCTTGGCGGTTTGGGATGGCCTTGGCTGGAGGTGTGCCTTTGGCCCTCTGTGGATGGCTGTGCTGTATGGGGTGCACCTGGATGTAGTAGCAGGAAGCCACGCTGCTGTCTACCCAGGGCTCATGTGTCATTGCTGGCCCAGGCCCCTTCCGCTAATCCACTACGTAGCCCTAGCCAGCTGACTCCCGTCCTCAGGATTGGAAGGCGGCTGCTGAGCTGCAGATGTGAGTTCAGCTTCTTTTGCTGGAAGAAGGACATGGGAGGGATCAGCAGCAGCACTGGACCGGGAACACAGAGACCCGGAGCCCCAGCACTGGTCTGCATTTCCTCAGCCAGGAAGCTGGGAAACAGGATGCTCCAGTAGGCCAGAAAGCCACCTGACCACCCTCTGCGTTCTGTTAGAGAGGACGCCGTGTGGGCAGCACGGGCTGCTGCCTCGGTTTCCATGTAGGTTTTGTCAGGAAATCAGAACACGGTGTCACCGACAGCTCTTCAGACCACTCTCCAGCGGCATGGTCTTGGTGGCTCCAGTCCACAATGGGCCGTAGGGAGCGGGCACAACATGGCTGCAGCAATGGGAGAAGGAGACCACTCACTTCGTCACCTCAGTCCCCACCGGGGGACACCCTCAGTGCCCTAAAGACCTCCTACGAGGCCTCCACCCTGCCAGCCCCCATTTCATGCCTCAGTTCCCCCCTTCCCCTCCTGCTTTTCTCTCCTGCCTCTGTCGTGTCTTTCTGGGCCCAGACTCTCATGGTTCCAGGCCCAGCTCTGCCCATAAGGGTCACAGGCCACCCACACACCCTCAGGCCCCACCTGGACAACAGCAGTCAAAGGAGGCAACAGAACACCAGGTGTGGGGGCTCAGCCTAGGATCAGGCCATGGCAGGTCCGCC
>PVKS010037359.1:0-18691 GCA_004027875.1 Aplodontia rufa | reverse complement strand
GATTGGCTTCAACCTAGAGAAGGAATGGGCAGAAAATTATGTCATCTGCAAACTGAATATTGGCTGAAGATAATGCAAGTAGTTGAACTTTCAGTAGATAGCAAGAAGTAACAAACATGCTCAGAATCTCAGTGCATACCAGGCCTGAGATTCAAACAGAGGCAGTCTGACTAGGTCTGAATGTGCCTAACCATTCTACTCTCCCAACTCCTCCCTGGTGAATATCAGAACCAAAGTGGTCAGCATGGCCACTGCTACTGCTTCTGCTCCCATTTAAGAGAAACAACAAAACAGATTGAATTCAAGTAGTCATTTGCTTTTGGGAACACCTGTATTCCTGATGGCATTATAATCAATCTTGCCTTAACCCTACAATAAAACCATCAATAGTTGATTTTTATTCTAACCACAGAGACAGATAATTCCAATTATTTTCTGTAATCATTAGTACATTTTCCAGATTAAAAAAAAGTCTTGAATTTCTGGTAGAAAAGTTAATCATCCAGAGTTTCACCTGCAGCCTACAAACAAAACCATAATAGCCCCCACCAAGTAATATGGACATTTTAAATATGAATCAAAACTACACAATAGCATTTTTTGGCTTTCATAACTAAGTTAAATCAAAATATCATTAAGAACAAAGGAAGACAATAGAACACAACAATTTTCAGCAATGTAAGCCATGAAAATAAATAATGAGTAAAACAAATTCTTTGCACATAAAGCAGAGCATTAACTTACAACTCAAGTGTCTATTAAATCAGTTCAGGGAGAGTGGCGAGCTATGGGCCATTTGTACTAAATTGGTCTTCCAATTAAAATATTTCCAGCTGCTGAGAAATCACAAGTCTTTCCAAGTATTGGCCCCTATTTCATTGAGTTGCTACCTACGCACCCTACATTTTCCTCTAGGATGCTTCCCAAGGTTTAAAAAGGGTAGAACCTTTTCATTAAAACCATTTCCACTATCTAATGTGGCCATCCTAATATCTCAAATTCTGTACACAGTTGAAAAGAATGACCCACTGCAACTAATAAAATAGTCCTGAACTTGGGATGTCTATTCCACGAAGCCTAGAACTGGAAATAAAAGAAAGACCAGTCAGAACTAATTTTGTAAGCAATCTGAAACAGTGAAGACTTCTGGTTTTCAAGACAGAAGTCTCTATTTACAGGCCCACAGAGTCCTAAATGACTTTACTCATCATTGTAAGCAAGTCCCTAGAAATCAGCTAACAACTCCCATTTGTTAAGTCTGACAGTGGTTCCAATGGGCAAGCTAAATTGATTTGTCCATTTTGATCTACTATGAAGTAAGGCTCCCTCAACCTGAATTCTAGTGCCGTCACTTAGAAGACATGTCACTAGAAACACTTTATGCAAACTCTCAGTCCATTTATCATCTGTAAATTAAGGATAACAAAACTACCTACTTCAAAGACTATTGTTATAATTAATTGAGACTTAAGTACACAATAATTGTTAGTTTAGCTATTGGATCACAAACAAACTTTCATCTTGTGTCTTAGATCATTGATATATAATGGTCTTAATCGTCAACGTGACTATAATATAAAAAGACTTTTTAAAATAGTCTTCCACTGTCCAACCCTGTGTAAAAACCAAAAGTATTTTGCATCCTTCCATTGCTCTTTTCTGCATCTTGTTGTTATATGGAGATCAGGGAAATTTCAGTTACTGAATCAACTGCTGCTTTCATATAACAAGGAGAAGAAAACAAAGCAATGAGAGACAATACTGTGTGTTCAATTTCTACCAGAGCAAGTTTCTACACTAAGTTTATTGTGATTGAGAGATTTCTTGACCAACTCTGAGAAAATTGGTGTCAATTATTGTAAATCCCAGAAAGTGAAGGCTTCCATCTTACATGCATGACTGCAACTATTTTCTTGGCCATTTTAAGTAATTATTATCCAAAGCAAAGATTTCCCATCAGTACATGAACTCTATGGCCCCATTCTGCATAGAGGCTGTCTTTTTAATATACATAAAGATGGAAAAATTATCATCCATCAATAACAGAGATAAGAACAAACCAAAAGGAAGAAAACAATCACAAAAGAGAGTATAGACTTGTGCCAGTGATACAAATCATTGGAGAACATACTATTTTATGTCCTAGTGTTTAACACCTACATAACCAAGAATAAGATAAAGTTTGTGTATTTCTATTTCACATTGTTGAGTCATAGAATAACATCATTCAGAGTAATCAATGTCTCTACGATAATTCACCAAAATCAATTCATTGATTCACAAAAACCAAACCACCAAAACTATATTTGCAAATCACTTGTAAAGCATGGAAATGGCCTTTTTGTTTAGAAAAAGTTATAAGCCAGTTTACATATAAGAATAACAGTAAAGTAAAATAAAAACAAGACTCTGGTTATAACCTGGAAAATCAGGAATTGAAAGAAAGAGAACATGATAGCACTGTGTGACATAACAGAGAAGTTGGAGTTCTCCACAATTCCTTTTGGGATAAGACCTTATGTGTTCAGAAGAAGTATCTTGGCAAGCCACTAAGACCTAAGACTAAATATCCATTGGAATCTCAGTTAACCAAAATGTTTTATTAATATCCGAAAGGATAGAGAAGAGAAAATAGGAAAAATCTGAAAGGCAGGAGATGATAGCACTAAAGTAAAGCAGTATTAGAGGAAGAGAATATCTGGTGAAAACAGAGAGGAAATGCTTGGGAATGTAGTGGTGTACTATCAAGATATTTTCAATAAAGATGATGAGAATGGTGGGACATGACAAGTCCCTATAATCCCTTAAATTTTCAATAAAAATTATTCACCAGGCCCTGGACTGTGGCCCAGCCCCAGCAGGTGCACAGGAAACCCTGAGGACTCCATGCCTGGATCCCAACTTGCTGGCATGTGTGCCTAGGAATCCATCCCCAGCCCCAACAGTCACACAGGACACCCCAAGGATCCCACCCATGAACACTGCCCAACCTGTGCACATACCTATCAAGTCCAGATATATTGGGCCCACCCCTGCCACCAAGGATCCCAGGTCCCAGAGCAGTGCATAGGCTGGTCTCTTCTGGCCTGCTCTACATGTCCAGGACCTGAGGACCAGTATGCACCCCTACCACTTAACTTCAACAACCCAGCACTCTGCACAGAAACTCCACCATGTTCAAAATCTGAATCCTGAAACCTAGGTTCAAACAGTGAAACAAAATGAGGCTCCAGGGAGAAGCAGCTTTTTTTTTAAATTTTTTATTTTTGAACAACCATACAAGTTTTTAACAAAATAATATAAAATGTGTATATGTTCTGGATATTGCAATTACCCCCAGGAGTGCCCCCCCAATTACCCTCCCTTATCCCTCCCTTCCCCTTCCCACTACATCTCTAAAAAAATATTAGGTTGTAAAACATTACATCTTATCTGGGTTTAACACATGCAAATAGACCAACTTTCTCACTGTCCAGGGTCTAGTCCCCACCTCCACAGATGAGTGGAGACATTCGACCCTTAGTTCTCTGGGTTAAGCTGATTTTACTCAGCATGATCTCTTCCATAGCCACCCATTTACCTTCAAAGGCTGCAATATCATGGTTTCTAATTGCTGTGTAATATTCCATGGTATAAATGTACCACAGTTTTTGGATCCATTCATCCAGTGAGGGACATCTGGGTTGTTTCCATAGCCTAGCAATAGTAAATTGTGCTGCTATGAACATAGATATTGCTATGTCACTATAATGTGCTGATTCTAAGTCCCCTGGAAATATACCCAGGAGTGGAATAGCAGGGTCATATGGTGGACTCATCCCTAGTTTTTTGAGGATTCTCCACACTGCTTTCCAGAGGGGCTGTACCAGTCTGCAGCTCCACCAACAGTGTGTTAGTGTGCCTATCTCTCCACAGCCCCTCCAGCATCTATTGTTGTTTATTTTCTTCATTTTTGCCATTCTGACTGGCATAAGGTGATATCTTAATGTAGTTTTCATTTGCGCTTCTCTGATTACTAGAGATTTAGAGCATTTTCTCATATATTTATTGGCTTGATCAATGTCCTCTGATGAGAAGTCTCTATTTAGCTCTTTGGCCCATTTATCAATTGGGCTGTTGGTGTTTTTGTAGCTGACATTTTTGAGGATTTCATAGATTCTGGTTATGAGACCCTTGTCAGAGGAATCATAGTCCATGATTCTCTCCATTTCCGTAGGAAACCTCTTGACTCTTTTGATTGTTTCCTTGGCAGTACAAAAGCTTTTTAGCTTTATGGCATCCCATTCACTGATTTTTGACTTTACTTCCTTCACTTTCGGAGACCTGTTGAGAAAGTCTTTGCCTACTCCCGAATGTTGAAGTGTTGGACCAATTTTTTCTTCTATCAGTTGCAACGTAGCTGGTTTAATACCAAGCTCCTTGATCCATTTTGATTTGATTCTTGTGAAAGGAGAAAGATATGAGTCTAATTTCAACTTTCTGCAGGTGGATGACCAGTTTGTCCAGCACCATTTGTTGAAGTTTTAATGGCCCCTTTTTCCATTAGCAAACTTGGCTTAAATGAGTGTAAGATCTTGATGCCCGTGGCTTAAATGATAAGGAAGTGTATTTGAGAAGCAGCTTTTTGAAAATAGTAGTCATCATAAAGGCAGTGCCTGATCCAAAGCTTTCACCGATAAGGAAGAAGCACCCAGAGACTTGCCTTGATTCCACACAGGGAGCCTCTATTCAAAAATCCAGAAGAAGTTTTTAGAAGGTGAGGAATCAAACTAGAAAAGGTTGACCTCAAACCCAGAAATCCCCTACCAAGGAACCCATGGACAGGGAGTGGGATGAAAACCTACAAATAAGTGTCAATGATCTGATTACTAAAATGAACAATGAAGTAAAAGATTTAATGATGAGATTAAGTGAGAAAACTCTAGACATGGGAAAACTCTATTATCATAGAAATAGACACACTGGAAAAGGAAATACAGAGCTAAAATCTGCAGTCAATCATATTGGAGGAATGATATAAAAACTTAATAATAGACTAACTTCTATAGAAAACAGAACTTCAGCTCTTGAAAAACTTCCAACTATTAGGATAGTCTGATTAAACTTGAGTGCATGTATGACAAAAAAGAAGAAAAACTCACAGAACATGAGCAGAAGTTTCAAAATCTCAGGGATAAAATCAGAAGAAACAATCTAAGAGTAATTGGGAAACAGTAAGAAATCCAAATGCAAATGAATGGTATAAAGAACATTCTCAAGGAACAAGTGAAAGAAAATTTTTCCCATATCCGAACAGAGTTAGAAAAGCTCATCCAGCAAGTGTATAGGACACAAAAAAGACCTAATCAAAAGAGCAGCAAACTGAGATACATCATATCTAAAATGTATATCAGGGAAAATGTATATCAGGGAAATCAATGAAAGAATATTAAAAGCTACAAAAGAGAAATGCCAAAGCACATTCAGAGGAAAACCAATAAGGATCACTTCTGACTTGCCAACTCAGACTCTAGAAGCAAGATGATACTGGAAGGAGATTTTTCACTGTCTAAATGACCACAACTTGCAGCCCAGACTACAATACCTAGCAAAATTCAACTTTAAATTTGTTGGGGAAATAAGAATATTTCACAATAAGATCAAACTTGCAGCATTCATGAACAGAAAACCAGCATTACAAAGAATCTCAAATATAAACTCCAAACAGTAGAACAAGCAAATAATCTTCAAACCCCTCAAACAGAGGAAATTCAATAAAAGTACACACTATCAGAGATAACTAAGAAAGCACAGAACTTACTAATAAAACAATGACTATGAGCCACAGCTATATAACTATCCTAACACTGAATATGAATGGTCTAAATACAGCAAATAAAAGACACAGATTTGCAGACTGGATCAAAAAACAAAATCCAACAAAGCAGCATGATGCTTACAAGAACTCACCTTATAGCCAATGACATCCATTGACTGAAGGTGAAAGAATGGGAAAAAAATCCAACAGGCATAGAGCCTAAGAAAACAAGCTAGTGTTACAATACTCATAGCCTACAAAGTAGATTTCAAGCATAAACTAACCAGAAAATATAAAGAAGGCCACCACCTACTAGTAATGGGAACAATACAACAGTAAGATATAACCATAGAATGTATACATACTCTCCAAACACCAACACTCCCAACTATGTTGAGAAATAACTCCATGATATAAAACCACTTTTGGACTTCAACACGATAATACTGTGAGATTTTAATATTCCTCTATCACCAACAGAATAAAAAAAATAAAGAGTAATCACTAAATAGTCTAAAAAACTTCATAAATCAAATGGACTTAACAGATATCTATAGAATATTCCACCCCAAATCAGCAGAATATACCTTCTTCTCAGCTGCACATGGATGCTTCTCCAAAATAGATCATATTTTCACAAAGGAAATCTCAGCAAATATAAAAATGTGGAT
Organism: Aplodontia rufa; assembly: GCA_004027875.1. Taxonomy (NCBI): domain Eukaryota; kingdom Metazoa; phylum Chordata; class Mammalia; order Rodentia; family Aplodontiidae; genus Aplodontia; species Aplodontia rufa. The sequence continues at coordinate 12,223 of PVKS010037359.1, read as the reverse complement.
ATTATTCCAGTATCCTATCAGATCATGAGCCATGACCCTAGCAATTCACACCAAAAATTATAAAAGAAAACACATATAGAGAGATTGAATAAAATACTATTAAATGAAGAATAGATCCAAGAAGACATGAGGGCTGAAATCAAGAAATTCTTGGAAGTGAATGAGAATGAGGACACAACATATCAAAACCTTTGGGACACCACAAAAACATTCTAAAGAAAAAAATGTATAACACTGAGTGCCTATATTAAAAATCAGGAGAGATATTGAATAAATAAGCTTATGTTCTGCCTCATATCCCTACAAAAGGAAGACCAATCTAATCCCAAACCCACCAGAAAAAAAGGAAATAATCAAGATCAGGGCTGAAATCAATGACATCAATAACAAAAAATAATAAAAATCAATGAAACAAAGACCTAATTCTTCAAAAAATAAACAAAATTGACAGATCCCTAGCCAATCTTACCAAAAGAAGGAAGGAATTGAAGCAAATCAACAAAAATCAATGAAAAGAGTGATCACCACTGAATCCATGGAAATCCAATGGATCATCAGAACATATTTAGAAAAACCATGCTCCTCTAAATTAGATAATCTGAAACACATAGACAAATTTCAAGACACATACAACATCCCAGAATGACACCAGATGATATTGAAACATTAAACAGGCACTGAAATCTATTTAGCAATTAAAAGCCTTCCAAAGAAGGAAAGTCCAGAACTTAAAGGATTCCCCACTGAGTTTTAACATTATGAGAAGGAGTTAACACCTCTCCTTATGAAGCTATTCCAAGAAATTGAAAAGGAGGGAACTTTCCCAAACACTTTTCATGAGTCAACCATAACTCTGATACCAAAACCCAACAAAGATGCATCAAAAAAAGAAAACTACAGAACATCCCTGATGAACATTGACTCAAAATTCCTTAACAAGATTATAGCAAACCATATTCAAAAATGAATCAAGAAAATAATTCACCATGATCAAGCAGGCTGCATTCCAGGGACGCAAGGCTGGTTCAACATATGCAAATAAATAAATGTGGTTCATCACTTAAACAGAATGAAGGACAAAATCTCAATTGATGTAGATAAGGCCTTAGATAAAATCCAACACCCATTTCAAAGGACCTTATCTTAACTATGTAAAGGCTAGTATAATACTAAATGGAGAAAAGCTGAAGACATTTCCATTAAAATCAGTAACAAGACAAGCCTGCCCATTCTCACCACTTTTATTCAATATAATCCTTGAAACCCTAGCTGGATCCATCAAGCAAAAGAAGGAAATCAAAGGGATAAGAATGAAGAGAGGAAGTCAAACTATCCCTTTTCTCTGATGACATGGTCTGATATCTGGAAGATACAGAAAAATGCTTGAGCTTATAAACAGATTTAGAAAAGTGGCAGGCTACAAGATCAAAACACATAAATCAATAGCTTTCCTATACACTAACAATACAAGGGCAGAAGAAGAAATCAGGAAATGGGTCCCATTCACAATATCATCAAAAAGAATAAAATAATTGGGAATTAAATAACAAGAGACGTAAAAGACCTCTACAAAGAAAATTATCGAATGCTGAAAACAGAAATTGCAGAAGACCTTAGAAAATGGAAAGATGTTCCATGCTCTTGTTTATGCAGAGTTAATATAATTAAAATGGCCATTCTGCCAAAAGCACTATACAGATTCAGTGCAATACCCATCAAGATTCCAATGTCATTCTTTACATATATAGGAAAATCCTCAAATTCATTTGGAACAACAAGAAACCCAGAATAGCCAAAATATTACTAAGCACAAAAGATGAAACAGGTGGTTTTGCAATACCAGATCTAAAACTAAGCTATAGAGCTGTAATAACAAAAACAGCATGGTACTGGTATCAACATAGGAATAAAGACCATTGCAATAGAATAAAAGACTTTGAAACAAACCCACAAATCTTTAAACATCTGATCTTTGACAAGGGGGGTCAAAATATTACATGGAGGAATGACCATCTATTAAAACAATGGTGCTGGATATTCTGGAAAGCCATTTTCAGGAAGCTGAAATTAGATCCTTATCTGTCATGTTGCACAAAAGTCAAATCTAAAGGGATTGAGGAACTAGGAATTAAATCAGTTACCATACAACTACTAGAAAATAGTCGGGATCAACAATCCAGCATATGGGAGTTGGCAATGACTTTCTCAGTAAGACTCTCAAAGAAAGAATTAAGTCAAGAATAATGAGTGGGATGCCACTAAATTAAAAAGTTTTTCTCAGCCAAATAATTTTCAAAACTGTCAAGAGACAACCTACAAAATGGGAGATAATCATGGCATATGATTCCTCCAACAGGGGCCAATATCCAAAATTTACAAAGAACTAAAAAAACTTAATATCAAAAACACAAACAATGCAATAAAAAAATGGGTCAGAGAGCTTAACATAAACTTCTCAACAGAGGAAACTGTGCAAGCCAATGTATACATGAGAAAGTGTTCTAAATCACTGGTAATCAGAGAAATGCAAATCAAAACCACCTTAAGATTTCACCTCACTCCAGTCAGACTGGCAAAGATGAAGATAACAAACAATAACAAATGCTAGAGTGGGTGTGAGGAGACAGGAACACTAGCATACTGTTGGTGGGACTGCAAACCGGTACAGCCACTCTGGAAAGCAGTATGGAGACTCCTCAAAAAATTAGGGTTGGTTCCACCGTGCAAACCAGCTATCCCTCTTCTGGGTATTTTCCCATTAGAGTTAGAATCAGCACATTACAGTGACAAAACAAAATCTATATTTACAGCAACTCAATTTATAATAGCTAAATTATGGAACCACCCTAGATGCCCCTCACTGGATGAATTGATCCAAAAGGTCTGGTGTGTGGGTGTGTGTGTGTGTGTGTGTGTGTGTGTACATATATACAATGGTGTTCTATTCAGCTATTAGAAACAACACTATTGCAGCCTTTGAAGGTAAATGGATGGCAATGGAAGAAATCATGCTGAGCAAAGTTACTCAAACCCAGAGACTCAAGGGTCAAACGTTTTTCCTCACTTGCAGAGGCTAGTGCAAAACTGAGGCTTGGGTGAAAGGTTGTCAAACTCATGCATTAAACCCAGCAAAGGTATAGTAATGAATAATCTAGGAAAACCATTTATATGTAAGGAAGGGAAGAAGGAGTGGAGAGGCAGAGAGGAGGGGAGAGAGAGGGAGGATAGGGAAGGATCGATTGAGATAATCAACAATGTAGCATACTCTTACGCTCCTCACAAGAAACCAAAAAATACTTACGGGATCATTCCATTCTGGAAAAGTCACACACAAACACAAAAATATAAAGAGAGAGAGAAAGAGAGAGAGAGAGATTTATATTGATTGTATGGGCAAAATATAGAAGGATCAAAAGACTGAGGTGGGGGCAATGTGGGGATAAAACGTTTATGATGTTGGAGCAAACGTATATGATGTTGTTACTTTATATGCATTTATGATGGTACAACAACCTAATTCCTTAATAAAAAAAATTTTAAGTATTCACCAAAAAATCATGAAAGGGTTTGCATAACTAGAGTTCATGTGGAAATTTGCAGAGGGATTAAGTTCTGCATCCTGGTTTTCAAAATCAATGGCTAAGAAAAACATAAAAGAAGTTTCTAATTTATGGGTGAAAGACCAAGAGGCATAGATTAGTCTCTGGACCTAGGAGAATAATAGAAAGTAAAAGAGACCTAAGAAAAATGACAGGAAAAATGGCCAAGGAATTTTTTTTTAAAGTAGATGGACAGGGAGTGAGAGTGAAAGAAAGATGGAATCAATTTTATTTAGTTTTTCATGGGCCTTTCATTGCTCAGACACTTCATTATGTATGTGGTGCTGGGGCTTGAACCCATATACTTGTGCATGCCAGGCAAGCACCATAAACTTCAGGCCACTGCTCCAGCCCCACCAAGGAACGTTTAACAGCAGTAATATTAAATGTTCAATGGAGCTTATATCTGATTACCTTCATATCAATAACAATCACAAGTGCTGGACAAAATACAAAAACTTTCTGAAGGCACTAGAAAACAATCAAAAGCAGGTACTTGTAAGAAAATATCATCTTTGAAAGAAGATAAGCATTCTAATTTGACCTACATTTAATAGGCTTTTCCATTGACAGAGCTCCCTCACTGTCACAGAGAATATTTACCAAGGTGCAGGGGAGAAGAGCCTAAACAGAAAGCAGAGGTCTCTAAAGAAACAGAAGTAAAAGGTTTGAGGATACCAGATTGACAGGAAATTGAGTCAGAGATGAATTCCAAAAAGGAGAGAGACATAGAAAAAAGAATCACTTAATTTACATATAAACTCCTCCCAAATTACTGTTGACTACTGAACTGACACGCAAAAAACAGAACTCCAAAGAACCTAATGGGAAGCAGTAGCTGAAAGGAAAAGAACAGAACTGAGATTTTTGGAGCTGCTTGTTGTCATGGACATGGCAACAAAGATCAAGTTCCAGGCTTTTACTGAAATATCAGAGAAGCCACACATTAAGATTAAGGACCATATATCAGAACTCAAATATACTTCAACAAAGTTTAGAAAAAATTTCTCATAGGATCAAAATCATCAGCCAGTAGTTGCCAAAAGAAAATAGCCAAGTCTCTCTATACTGTATATTCCACAATATTTAATACACAGAAAAAATAAATGAATGAATATGCAAAGAAGGATAATGTAACATACTCAAAGGTGACTAATAGATGATCCCAATGGCAGAATTAACAACCAAGGATCTTGAAACAACTTAATGAATAATTTTTAATCATGGAAAAATGCATACAATGAATGATAAATTTCAAAAGAGATAAGAAAATTCTAGACTAAATTTCTGAAATTAAAAATACAAAATCTAGATTTTCTTTTAATTACAGAATAAGATTAACTGCACATTGGATACTGCAAAAGAAGAGATTAGCAAACCTAAAGAGAGCTCAATAGAAATTATCCAAATTAAGAACAAATAGAAAAAAGACCAAAAGAAATTCTGAAGGGAGATTATTTTGGTATGAAATTTTTACCCATAAAAGTTATAAAAATAAAGTGAATACAATAGAACAATCTTAGACATACAAGATCTCAAAAAGCTAACTGTCCATCCCACCACAGTGCTACTAATGTGATAACCAATCAAAATGAAGATGTAAGCTATAACAGAGGTAAAAAGGAGATAGAACAATGATGGATATTATTTTTATTTTTTTATTTTTGAACAACCATACAAATTTTTAACAAAATAATATATAATGTGTATAGATTCTGGATATTACAATTACCCCCAGGAGTGCCCACCCAATACCCACCGTTATCCCTCCCTTCCCCTTCCCACAATATCTCTAAAAAAGGATTATGTTGTATAGCATTACATCTTATCTGGATTTAACTCATGCTACTATACCAACTTTCTCACTGGCCAGGGTCTAGTCCCAGCCTCCACAGATGAGTGGAGACAATCGACCATTACTTCTCTGGGTTAAGCTGATTTTACTCAGCATAATTTCTTCCATAGCCATCCATTTACCTTCAAAGGTTGCAATATCATTATTTTTAATTGCTGTGTAATATTCCATGGTATAAATGTACCATAGTTTTTGGATCCATTCTTCCAGTGAGGGACATCTGGGTTGTTTCCATAGTCTAGCAATAGTAAATTGAGCTGCTATGAACATAGATATTGCTGTGTCACTATAATGTGCTGATTCTAAATCCCCTGGAAAGATTCCCAGGAGTGGAATAGGGTCGTATGGTGGCCTCATCCCTAGTTTTTGGAGGATTCTCCACACTGCTTTCCAGAGGGGCTGTACCAGTCTGCAGCTCCACCAACAGTGTGTTAGTGTGCCTATCCCTCCACAACCCCCCCAGCATCTATCATTGTTTATTTTCTTCATTTTGCCATTCTGACTGGCATCAGGTGAAATCTTAAAGTAGTTTTCATTTGCATTTCTCTGATTACTAGAGATTTAGAGCACTTTCTCATGTGTTCATTGGCTTGATCAATATCCTCTGGTAAGAAGTTTCTATTTAGCTCTTTGTCCCATTTATCAGTTGGGTTGTTAGTGTTTTTGTAGTTGAGATTTTTGAGGATTTTGTAGATTCTGGATATGAGACCCTTGTCAGAGGAATCATAGCCCATGATTCTCTCCAATTCTGTAGGAAACCTCTTGACTCTTTTGATTATTTCCTTGGCAGTACAAAAGCTTTTTAGCTTTATGGCATCCCATTCACTGATTTTTGACTTTACTTGCTTCACTTTAGGAGACATGTTGAGAAAGTCTTTGCCTACTCCCAAATGCTGAAGTGTTGGAACTAATTTATCTTCTATCAGTTGCAAGGTAGCTGGTTTAATACCTAGCTCCTTGATCCATTTTGATTTGATTCTTGTGAAAGGAGAAAGATATGAGTCTAATTTCAACTTTCTGCAAGTGGCTGACAGTTTGTCCAGCACCATTTGTTGAAGAGGCTGTCACTTCTCCATGTAATATTTTGTCCCCCTTTGTCAAAAATAAGATGTTTAAAGATTTGAGGATTTGTTTCAGGGTCTTCTATTCTATTCCATTGGTCTTCTTTCCTATCTTGATACCAGTACCATGCTGTCTTTGTTACTATGGCTCTATAGCACAGTTTTAGATCTGGCATGGCAAAACCACCTGTTTCATCTTTCTTGCTTAGTAGTGTTTTGACAATTCTTGGTTTCTTATTGTTCAAAATGAATTTGAGAATTACTTTTTCTATGTCTGTAAAGAATGACATAGGTATTTTTATAGGGATAGCATTAAATCTATATAAAGCTTTCAGTAGAATGGCCATTTTTATTATATTAATTCTACCTAACCAAGAGCATGGGACATCTTTCCATCTTCTTAAGTCAATGATGGATATTTTTAAAAACAGGGCAGGAAGAACTCAATCTTCATATTTCATAGTCAATACCAGGAATGAAAGTTCAAGAATAAATAATATATGTGTTTTAAAGCTAGGGAGATAAGAACAAAATAATTGGCAAAATGAGTTAAAAGTAGTTTCTCTGGAAGAATTTGAATCAAGGAGATAGAGTGTGCAGAGGCCTCTTCTGTTTCTCATAAGTGCTATACAAAAACTCAACCTTAAACTATAAATTTGTATAACCTGAATTAAAATAATCTTGAATCTTGATAAGTAAAAGAAAAATTATCCTGTTAAAATATATGATATCTGAATAAATAAAAAGTATGAAACAGAAAATTAACAATATTTTAAATGAAATTATTCCTCTAATGAGAGAAAGAAATGAGGAGGAAAAATTTGTAATCTATTAAGGGTATAGTTGCCAAATTTAACTTGAAAACTTTTCATAATGAGAAATTTATTCAAGGGAGTTAGCAAAATTTATGCTTTAAAAGTAATTTTAGGGGCTGGAGTGGTGGCTCAGCAGTTACAGTGCTTGCTCAGCATGCGCAAAGTACACAGGTTCAAACCCCAGCATACATGTGCACAACTAAGTGTCAGAGGAAGAAAAGCCAGTTGAAAAACTCAATAAAAATGGATTCTCTCTGTCTCTCTCTCTCTCTCTCTCTCTCACTGTCCTATCTTTAAAAAAAATAAAAATAAAAAATAAAAGTAATTTTAACTCATAGAAGTCTGGATGAAGCAGATATATTATTATGGAACTGAATAATAAGAAGATGTAATAATCCCAAATGCCAGAAATTTTATTGTATTTTAAGAGTAAAAACACTTTTCTTTATAATTAGCAAACTGCCAAAAAGTGAGCATAAATAAACTGTCTTCTGGAAAGGACATAAAATGATTACTGAAATTGAATGTCATGGTTTATTGTGAAAGAAATTATTTTGAGATAATCTTGGGTTGACAGAAGCATTACCAACCTCACTGTTTTTACACAGACTGGATGGAGAGTATTACCTTCTTTTGCAAGCATATCACCAAAATTGATAAACTTTCTGATGTACTTCAGAGATTTACTTGTAGTCATAAAATTATCCCAATAAAGTATTGAACTTCCTACACATTATCTATTTGTAAAGATGCTTTCTCATATTTTCATATGCTAAAAAAGTTTTAGAGATGTTTTATGATCACTATATAAATCATCCCATAGTTGTTTACTATGAGGACAGTATAGTAAATGAGAGAAAAATGGATGCCTTTTTAGTGGACAAGGTAAGAGGAAGATGTAATGAAGTAAAATAACTGGCTTTTATTGAGTGTCTACCAAGTTTATGGGAATCATCTCTGTAATCTTTATAACAGGTAGATTTTTGTTTTATGTCAAGTTCCCTAGAAAGAGTTCAAAGCAAGATGTAAGAGTCAATATTTTGTAGAAAGAGTCAATTTCAGGGCATCAAGGATATGGAAAAAGAGCACCAAGACAGTAAGCCAGGAAGCAATATAAAGGATTACTGGCAAGTGATTTTCACCATGTATATATGTTTAAGAAGCTAATAACATGCAAGTAACTAGTGCTGCTAATACTGCGTATGCTGACTTCAAAGCTATTTGTGCCTCAAGGATATACTGCATAAAGCTGACACTCTTTCCAATGAGTTATCCCAATAATTTGCTGGGAGGTCATGAAAGTCTCCTTCCATCATAGTTCCTGGTATACGGGCAATGCTCCTCCTTAGGTCAGCCACTTCCCACATACCTTACTTAGTTTTCTGTCAGTCCACTGTGTGGACAGATTCTGTCTCACAGAGTCCCTCTCCCATGTAGGTATTTTCTTAGCTAGAAGTCAGAATAGCTTGAGATTAGCAATTTCCCTCTCTCTCTTGCTCACTCTCTCCCCCACCCCCCATATCTGAGTCTTTGGAAGCACTTACCAACACTGTAAACACAGAGCCATCCCAATACAGCAGCAACTATCTTAGAGTTGCAACAGTGTAAGTAGCAGGATTGTCTCTCTGCTCTACCATTTTTCAGAAGGGTGTCAATTATGATACAACTGTTCCCAAACAGCAGAGGCCATATACCAAGCTCTCCAAGTAATTCTTCATGAAAGCCCACCTCACTAATCTAGAGATGAGGGGAACTCCCATACCTCCCTGCTGGTGGTAGGGCATAGTAGCAGGTACACAGGGAGAAACTCACAGCATGAACATACCTAAAAGATATCCTTAAATCTTGAATCCTTCCACACTCCCATCCATTTTTATATATTGCTGAGTATATCCAACAGTTTAGTGAGTAGTTTTTACCCATACTCTGAAAATTCCTATTTTTTTACTATTACCTTAAGTTGGTATGCAGTGTTTACTATGTTACTGTGCCTTAGTCAAAACTTCAATTGCAATATCCTGATATAATTTTAATATTGAACTGTTGAGTGTAATTTGCAATAGACGTTTTTGTAGATATCACTTATCAGGTCTAAAAATATTCCCTCTTCTCATTTCCTATAAGTGAATATATCAAGTTGTTTCTGCATCAAATGATTTTTCTTCTTAATCTGTTTAGGTGATTAATTATAACAGATTTTCTCATATTGAACCAACTTCACATTCCTGGAATAAATTAAAGCTGGACAAAATGTATTACTTTATTGGTAAAGTTTTAAAGAATTTTTGGCAAATATTTCTCTGTGTCCTGGCTGATTTGGGTTTCAAGGTAATATTAGCTGTATAATATGAATTGAAGCATGTAGAAGACACAGCCAAACTTTGTTGCTCCCTTTTCCTAGAGTGCATTTCCCTCCTTCCAATCTATGATTTCAATTTCCACAGTTTCAGTTACCCATACTCAATCATAGTATGAAAATATGCAATTCATAAGTTTTAAATGCTATTCTTAGCCTTGTTAATAATTTGATTTGATAAGTTGGAAATGACAGAAATATCTTTGACCCAAAGTTTCCATAGCTACTTGTATATGAAAGAGCTGAGCACTAATGGTGGATAATGATGGGATTCTACATGGGTTACTCCCTTTGTTGAATTATTATTTGGAGGTGAGACACTTTCCCACGAAGATCAACTGCTGCCAGGGAGAGAAGTAGGTTAGCTCAGCATCGCATGTTCCATGAACATGTGTTTTCCAGTCTGCACAGGGCATCTCCTTGAGGACCAGAGGCAGTAGAAACCTCTCAGCTCTCTGTCAGTTTTGTCTATAGATATTAGACTTATTTCCTCTAAACTTTGCTTAACTCTAACAATTGAGATGTGTGCAATCCAAAGTTTGTAGGGCAGTTCTTCAAGATTCCACATGGAATTGGAAGTTTGTTTGCAGTCACCACCCTCTGCCAAACCTAATTTAAAAATGCAAGACCCAGGAGCATTCTTTACTGCCTCCCTTTTGGTTAAATCACCAAAGTACCTAGGTGATTTGAAGACTATCACACAGGTAATTCATGGTAACTAACCAAAGCTCTATTTTTGTGACTCTTCAATCCAGTAGATTTTCTACTTTACCACTTGGTATCCTTGTAAACAGTGTATTTACAGTCATATACTGACATTGACACTTACAAAATTATTTCTCTAGACTAATGCCAATAATTTATAGCCTTATTTCAATTCCCCAAGCCTTCTTCCATGGTTCTACTGAACTAAAAACACTTTTTAATATCAGGCATTTAAAAATAAAAATGTTGGAGGGAATATGATGACCACTCCACCACCACTGCTCCTGAGACAGTCCTGAGAAATACATCATGCTGCACGAGTGGAGGTGGTATCCTATGGTAGAACCAAGCTTTCAGTGTGGGGGAGAATTAGCTCCCCCCACACCGCTAATTTTTTTAACACTAAAGGAAAAGAGCTTTGCATTAATGAATCTAAAGGACGAGTTTGTTGCGCCCACTCAATCGGCTCCACAGCTGCGGGGAGGGGAGCTACCCTGGAGGGGAGGAAAAGGCACAAGTATCCTAACCTGGTTGCAGAGGGCAGTACCTTCTAACTTGCTCGCTCATAATTTACAAGAGCTGATTCTATGGCTCTGGGACTTAATTGCTTGCAATAATGAACCTACAGTTGTCCATGCACTGCAGCCAGCTGGCTCTGCTCACCATTTTGAGGTTTCCCTGAGGGTGGACCTGGTCACTCACTCGGCAAAAGTGAAACCAGACCCATCCTCTACATGCACGAACTAGGGACCTCAGTCCTATGGTCATAAAAACAGTCTTAAAAGCCCTGTGACCTGACTGTCTGCTCAGGGAACTGTGTGGAGCTGGGAAAACCCTCTCCAGCTCCAGTCCCTGCCGGCTCCACAGCCTGGGGGCAGGGAACTACCCCCGAGGTGAGGAAATGGCACAAGTGTTCTAACTCCATCACAGCAGGCAACACCTTTTCACCCATGCTCACAGTTTGCAAGAGCTGAGTCTCAAGCTCTTTGACTTAATTGCTCTCAATAGAGAACCTACAGCTGCTGGTGCATCGCAGCCAACCGGCTCCACCAACCATTTTGAGGTCTCCCTGAGGGTGCAGAAGGTCACTCACTCAGCAAAAGTGAAACCAAACCTATCATTTAAGCGCAGACTTGGGACCTAAGTCTCCATGGACAGAAAAACAGAATTTACCACCCTGTGAACTGGCCGTCTGCCCTGGGGGCTGTGTGGAACTGCTAATCTTCTCTCCAGCTCACAGGTCTTACAGGTGGTGACCTCCTGTCTGCCCTGTTACATGCCTAAACAGGAGGAGGCTGTGAACAGAACTCGTCACAGTAGGACATACCTTTCCCAAGGGGACCACCTGCCTCAGCCTCTCCAAAAGCTGACTGTAACTCTCTAACAAGGCAGGATCTGATATTAGCCCCAGGAACCTTTGAACAAAAGGGGAATCCTGGGCTCTCCTTCAGCCTCTGAATTCTATGCATAGCCAAGGCTTCATAGGTCTTGAGCTCTTCAGGTGGGAAGCCCCCTAGTGCTTGCAATGGGGAACCACATAAACACTGGCATAGCCTGGACCCTCCCTCACACATGTCTTCCCTTGCCAGGACTGTGTCAACCACACAGAGCAGATCTTGGGGCCTCTGAAGATCATAAGACATCCAGAGTGGGTCCTTGGTGATCCCAAGGAAGTGAGTTTTAGTCTGGCCACTCTCCTTGGAACAGTCAGAGTCCCACACAACTACACTAGGATCTACTAGACTGCCTACAGCTTCTGGGCCCCGGGCTCAAGAAGATTAGGAGTGTGGGCAGGCAGAAAATAATCAGCCCAGGAATGCATCTCAGGGGGC
>PVKS010037358.1:0-18725 GCA_004027875.1 Aplodontia rufa | reverse complement strand
AACTTTGGGGTGCATTAGCATGATTCTCCAGAGTTGGACATACCTGTCTACATATGTAGTACTTTATGAGCTATCTCGGGTATTTTCTTTTTCTTTTTTTAATTTGACTTAGCTTTATTTTTATTTTCAAAGAGAGGACAGAGAGAGAGGAACAGGGAGAATCAATTTTTATTGAGTTTTTCACATGGCCTTCATTGCTCCGACACTTAGTTGTGTATGTGGGTGCTGGGGTTTGAACCCATGTACTCGCGCTTGCTAGGCAAGCACCATAACTGCTGAGCCACCGCTCCAGCCCCTATCTCGGGTATTTTCAATGACTGAGAGTCTTAAGCCCCTTGCCAAAGTCGTGCTACAGCTGTCCTTTTGCTTGTCAGCCTGGTCTCTATGGTTTGAGCCCTGCTCAAACCCTGCTCCAGCCCTGCTCTTTGTTCTGCAGCTTTGCCTCTGGCTGTGTGGCCCTGCCGGTGCTGATGAACATCAAAGCTGTGATTGAGCAGAGGCAGTGCACTGGGGTCTGGAGTCACAAGGATGAGTTGCCGGTGAGGCCTGGCAGGGGGAGGTGCGGGCAGAAGGCAGGCACTGGGGAGGACAGCCAGGACAGGAAATGAAACTCACCCCTGTCACCCTTCCTAGATTGAGATTGAACTAGGCATGAAGTGCTGGTACCACTCGGTGTTTGCTTGCCCCATCTTGCGCCAGCAGACGTCGGATTCCAACCCTCCCATCAAGCTCATCTGTGGCCACGTCATCTCCCGAGATGCACTCAACAAGCTAATTAACGGTGGAAAGTAAGTCCCCTTGCCTTATTCCATCTTGGCCTGGCTCTTCTGTTGACTGACCCTGAGATATACTTGATTCTGCCTTTGCAGGTTGAAATGTCCCTACTGTCCCATGGAGCAGAATCCAGCAGATGGGAAACGTATCATATTCTGATTCCAGCCTGGAAGGAACTTTGTTGGAAGGAGTTTTTCCTCCCATGATCCTCAGTCTATCTGGGAGCGAGGTTGCGGGTAGCAGGGAGACTGGCTTTAGTAGATTGCAGTTCATTTCAGAGGACCCAGCTGAGGAACACTACCATGGGGTGGAGCCTGACCAGACTTTTGGCAGATGCCAGGAAAGGTTAACTAACCCACACTGGGCGGCCAGCTCCTTGCTATATGGAAAGGGAGATGCTGGCATCTGTACTCTTGCTGTTTATATTTGCCCTTGACTTTGCAGCTAAGTAGCAAAGATCTTGACTGTCAGCAGTGGATATCTTCCCACCCCTGTCCTCAGCCATGTCTCTTACTGTCATGCCAAGGCTTGTGTCCACGCCTGCCTCTTAGCTCAGGGGGCGTCCAGCTGTGGCTCAGCTCTTCCTACTGTACAGCCTCAACTGTATATCCATTCCCCACTGTACATAGTCCAAGTTAGAACTCAATGCTGTTGTTTTTATAACTTTGAGCAAATATATTCACAGTCCTTCTCCTTACTTCTGGCCAGGCTTGAGCTTCACTGACAAATAATTACATGCCTGCTGCACATGCAAATTAGACATGGCCAGGTCAGCCACATGTTTGGCACCTCTAGGGTAAAGATGTGGGAGTTGTTCAACCCTGGGCAAGGTGTTTTTTTTATATGTACTAGAAATTAGTGTAAAGGATTTAGGAAGTAGAAAGCTAAGAGTTTCAACCAGCTCTTGATCTTCAAGTACAAGTGCTTTCAGATTCCAGGGTGGCAGAAGATTGGTTGCTATGTGTACTAAATCCTGTGCAGGGGGTTAGACAGCAGGAAGGAATCCTAAGTCTACAGTGTTTCCAAAGATTGGGTTGCCAGGATCATTATATTAATGATCTGGGGTTTGTATTTGGCTTTATATTCCTATTTAAAATTTACTAGCCAGGCACTGTGAGGCATGCCTGTAATCCCAGCAATTTGGAAGGCTAAGGCATGAAGATTGTATAGCTGAGACATGCCTCAGCAATTCAGCAAGACCCTGTCTCAAAATAAAAAGGACTGGGGATGTGGCTCAGTGGTAGAGTACCCCTGGGTTCAATCTCTAGTACAAGGGGGAAAAAAGTTTGCTGTGTGAGTTTTTTCCCCACCAAATTGCTGAGGCTGGCCTTGAACTTTTGATCCTTCTGCTTCAGCCTCCTGAGTTGCTGGGATTACAGGTATGGACACCACCCAGCTTCCACAGTAGTTTTGAAGGCTCCTGTGAGGAAGAAAAGAGGAATGGGGGCTGATATAGGGGCTGCAGGCCCTGTTGCCTTATCTCAAAGTCCATGCCTGTCCTGAAAGTGAAAGTTGAAAGCTCTGAGGTACAAAGGAGAATCAGTTCTCAAAGTGAGGCACCGTGGTGCATCCCTGTAACCCCAGCTACTTGACAGGCTGAGGCAGAAGGATCACAAGATTGAGATCAGCCTCAACAACCTGGACCCTAAGGTGGGGCGTTTGGAGCCAGCAGTTGCACCCAGGTCCTTTAAAGAAGAAACTTAGGGTGGGGGTGGGGGGCTCAGGTAATAGTTCAGCAGTAGAGCATACCTGGGTTCAATCTCTGTATCACCCCCAAAAAATTTTATCTTAAATGAAAGCATGGGCCCTGGGCAGCTAAGTATTAGCACTGAACATTCTTAAAGTCCTTTGGGTTCTCTGGTGAGAAGGGCTGCTGCTTCCATTCTTTCCTGCCTGCCAACTCTTTGGCTATATCAGCTGCTGCTGTTTAAAAAAAAAAAAAAACACCCACAGGCTCATCACATTTTAGACTTAGCATTTACTTCTTCCACCCCATGTTCTTGGAACTGTCTTCATGGAACCTCAACAGGAAGTGGCACTGATGGAGAAGATGCTGGCTCTCAACAGCTTCAACAGACAGCTGTTGGAGCTAGCTGGGAAGAATCAGTGCCTTATGGAATCAGAGAGATGCTGTGAGGGTGGGCGGTCATCCTGCCACCAGCTCAAGCAGCTTCTAGAGCAGGTGCCTGGGTTGCTGCCCAAATTCTTCACAAGGGTGGTGGCAGTGCCTGCACCTCCTCCAGACATTCATCATAGGCCTCCTGGTATTCCTCATGGGGCTTGACCATTATTACACAGGTGGGGCGTTTGGAGCCAGCAGCTGCACCCAGGTCCTTCAAAGAAGAAAAGAGAGGTTGTTTGGAAAAAAGGCCCATATGCCAGAGAGTTACAGATGACCCAACAGTCTAATATGGCCCACAGCCATGTTCTACTGGGTAAACATTGTTTTTGTTTTTTAAAAACATTTCCAAGGGGTTGGGGATTTAGCTCAGTGGCAGAGCGCTTGCCTAACACATGCAAGGCCCGGAGTTCAGTCCTCAGCCCTGAAAAAAAATAAAAATAAAAAAATAAAAACATTTCCAAAAGAAAAAACATTTCCAGCCAGTTGCAGTGGTGCAAGCCTATTATAATCCCAGCTATTCAGGAGGCTGAGGCAGGAAGATCAAAAGTTCAAGGCCAGCTTGGGTAACTTATGGAGATACTGTTTTGAAATGATGGTGGAGAATGTAGCTCAGTGATAGAGTGCCCCTAGACTTAATTCCCAGTACCACAAAATAATTAATGGTCTGGAGATGTAACCCAGAGGTAAAGCAGCTGCCTAGCATCATGAATAGGCCCTCTGTTCAATCTTTCATACTAGGGAAAAACCAAATCATTTCAGATTGGCTGCCATCATGTAAACTTGAGCTTTCAAGCCCTGGTCCAGCAACACTGGGGCTGCGTTCCCACACAGCTGCTGTGATAGGGCTCCAGCCTTGTAGGTGCTATCCCTATAAGCAGGATGGGGCCTATGCTAAGTCCCTGCCATCCCCCACATCCTGTGCTCTATACCTGGTCCCTGCTATGGAAGGACAAGGACAGCTATAGGTTCCAAAACTTCACTCTGAGCATGAATCCACCTAACATGGATGCAGCATCTTGAGGAAACCCTCCAGACATGGTGGCACACAACTATAGTCTCAGTTACTTGGGAGGTTGAAGCAGGAGGACTGCTTGAGCCCAGGAGTTCTGGGCCAGCCTAGGTAACATAAGGAGAGCCTATCTTTAAAACAAAAAAAAAAGTGTGAAAATGTAATCTATTTGCAGGCCCACAACTAAGAAGCAATGGAGCCAAGAAACCACTCAGACCTTTCTTAATGCTCAAAGATCTGAGATCTTTCCCATTACAGCCTGCTGCTACAGACTGCATCCCGGGACACCACCCACCCAAAGTGTGTGTGGGGGAGTGCTCCTTACCGTCTTAGAGGGGATATAGACATAGGGCAAATTCCGATCCTCACACATAACCGGGAGATGGCAATATACTTCTATTGGTAACGTGTCTCCTGCCAAAACCATGATCCTGAAATGAGAAAAAACTGTCATTTCTAGCTTGCTTCCTTCCATCTTTCAGTTGTAAGTGCCACCTCTGGGCTAGACCTTGGAAGTAGAGATGAGTAAGATGTCCTACTCCCAAGGAGTCCACAGTTTTTGTTTTTGTTTTTAAAGAGAAAGGGGTGGTGAGAGAAAGAATCAGTTTTATTTAGTTTTTCATATGGCTTTCATTGCTCTGACACCTGACACGCCGTTGTTTACTTGGTGCTGGGGTTCAAACCTGCATCCTCATGCATGCCCAATGCCAGGCAAGTGCTGTAACCACAGAGCCAACACTCTAGCCCGAGTCCACAGTTATTAACATGAACCTGCCAACCTCTGAGGGGAGTGCAAAGTTGTTTGGGAGATGCATTCACCTGGGGAAGTCATCTCTACTTCTTGAGGGCATGGAAATACCACTAAGTATGACAAGATGCCACCAAATATGAGAAGTGGGGGCTAGAGCAGTGGCTCGGTGGCTTGGGGCAAGGGCCTCAGAAGGCCTGCTTCTCCAAGGGTGCTTGCTTGGCATGTGCCAGGACGCAGGTTTGAACCCCAGCACCACATACATAATTGTCAGAGCAACATGAAAAACTAAAAAAATTGATTAAAATTGATTCTCACTGTTCCTCTCTCTTTAAAAGTAAATAAACTTACCATAGTTTAAAAGATACCATGAGAGGCTGGAGCCATGGTTTGGTGATTAGGGCGCTTGCCTGGCATGCGTGAGGAAGTGGGTTCGAACCCCAGCACTATGTACACAATGAAGTGTCAAAGCAACAAAAGCCACATGAAAAACTAAATAAAATTGTTTCTCTTTCTCACTCACTCTCCCTCTCTTTAAAAAAGAGAAAAAAAAAAAAAAAGCACCATGAGGAGGTCCAGCATTAAACTCTCCTGCCGTGGAATTTATACTTTGATCTGGAAGAACCCTGCTTCCCCAAAATGATCCTTGTGTTTTCAGAAGCTTTCCCTCATGCATCCCCACATGAAAAATTAGGTCAGACTCTCCAACGAGCATCAAATCTCAGCACGCACACACACACTCATGCAATGCTGGGGATCAAACCCAGCGCCTCACAAACGCTAGGCAAGTGCTGTACCAGAGACCAACATTTAACTTTTGAGCACTACAGCGAACCACAGACTTTCTCACATAAAATAGTAAAAGGCCCTGTTCTCAAGGTACTGACTGGCCTGAGTGGAAAATACAGGGAATAAAAATATATGTTTCAGATTCTGATAAATGCCAGAAAAGAAACAAGTACAATAATAAAGTCATTCTAACTGCAGCTTGTACTTTTCCTCCATGGCTGTTCATCCCGACTTGCAATTATTTTTGTGTGTGATTATACGATCAATGTCATTGTCTTCCCAAAGCACGGTACCTGAAAACCAGCAGACTCAGTCTACCTAATGAATGAAGCTGGGGTCCTAAGAGCGCAGACTTATACAATTCTCTTCCTTCTGGAATTCACTATGAGCTCCCAAGAAAGGTGTCGGGATCCGTAAGGAAGGGAGCTGACTATTAATGAGGCTGGGTCAGGGTTAACCCACCTTTACCGACTACCTATAAGTAGCAGGCATTCACCCCTGACCTTACCAATTAGATACGCAAAAGCGGGCGGGAGCAGGAATCTTACCCTTTCTCGCCTTTGTTGACAAATTTCTGAACCTCCTTCACCCCGCGCCGAATCTGCTTCTGCTTCACCGCTGCAACGACAGCAGAGTCAGTCGGGGACTTCGCCCGCCGCCCGCGCCCCCCGGCCGGTCACGCCGGCGCCCGCCGCACCTTTCTTGATGCATTTGTACAGCTTCCGCGTGAGGCGGCGAGAAGCCAGCGGCTGCGCGATAGGGTTCAGATTGACCAGAAGCTCATGATAAGTGCGCTCTCCGCAGCCCGTCTCCGCCGGAGTCTCGGATCCGTCTGGATCTGCTTTGATTTTGGTCATTGCGGTGGCCACCGCAACCCACCGCCGAAGAAGAATCCACGCGGGCCGCCGCCGCCGAAATCACTTCCGGGTCATCTTGCCACGCGGGAAGCTGGAGTATTCTACGACCAATTAGATAAGAAGTCTCCGACTCAGTCCAATCATAGCGAAGAGGGGCGGTGTCTGATCGAAGGGCGTGGCCACTCCGTGGACTGAGTAGATTAGGGGCGGGGCTCAGAGGAGGCGCGGAGGATGGGACGTGCACTGTGTTTCAGTTTGGTCGTCGCAGGCTTTGGGAGCTGCAGGTGGGGCAGCACTTGGTGAGGGCGTGAACCTGTGTTTGGGGCTGGAGTGATTTCAGTCACGTGAAAACCTCTTCTCTCAGGTGGGCAGTGCGTTTCCCAGCTGGTGCTGGGAGCTGCGTCCTGGTGCCACAGGTTAAGGTAAAGTCTAATACTGCCAAAGCTCTCTTCTGTTCCTGCATAATTTCTTATTCTTTGTTTTCTTTTTCCTGGACCCCTTTGTGCAGCTATGAAACATACAGAGCAAGGGACAACCCCATTCATTATGCGCCTCCAACTGGACGACTGTTCACCAGATTGCGGATGGACCACTCTTTTCCTCAGGATCTACTCAAATGTTACCCTGGAAGAGGATCCCCTGATCACTTTATCAAAAATGCCAGTCACGTCTCACCTCCCACAAGCTTTGCCTGGCCCTTTGTTTAACCTGTTTCTTACCTCTTAGTTCTTAGGGCATAGGAGCACAGTTAGAGTGTTGCCATGATCTGCGGTGGGGAAAAGCACTCCAGGATGAGATTTCAGGGTGAGGGTAGGGGGAGAGCTCTGAGAACCTGGCCAGTTGGATGTGTCTGTAGATTAGTGGACAGTGACACAGATGGGAGTAGGAGCACTCCTAGATTTCAGCGGTCCTTGATATTCTGATTTGTTGCTTCCAATATATTTTGGAATTCTGGAGGTATTCAAACACATACACAGACAGAGAGAGAGAGAGAGAGAGAGATATTTGGGATTGATCCTAGGGGTACTCTACTACTGAGCCACATCCCCTGTCCTTTTTATTTTTTATTTTGAGACAGGATTGACCAGGCTAGCCTCAAATTTGCCATCCTCCTGCCTCAGCCTCCAGAGTTGCTGGGATTACAGGTATGTTCCAGTGCAACCAGTGGAAGGAGTGTTAATTGGATAATTACTACAAATTAAGTGCCTTTGTGTGGTTTCAAGCTTCCTATTTTTGTGATGGTGGAACAGGTCAGTAAGTGGAGATTTAGAAGTATTCTGGTGACTGTGGGAGCATAGGCCAGTTAAATCAATCTGAATATTGACCTTTTAACCCTAGAACCAAATGCAAAGGTATTAAAAACAAAGTGGCCTAAGTTCTGTGCGTTGGCACATAACTGTAATTACAGAGGCTCAGGAGGCAAAGGCAGGAGGATTGCAAGTTCAAGGCCAACCTCAGCAACTTAGGTCCTAAGCAACTTAGTGAGAACCTCCCTAATCATTAAAAAAAAAAAAAAAAGAAGGGTTCGGGATGTGGCCAGTGCTACATGCTCCTGACTTCAGTCCATGATACCAAAATCAAAAAACAAGTTGGCAGCCAGGCATGGTAGCACATGCCTATAATTCCAGCTACTCAGTAGGCTGAATCAGGAGGATAAGTTTCAGGCTAGCTTGGGCAACTTGGTAAAACCCTGTCTCAAAATAAAAAATAAAAAATGTTGGGGATATAGCTCAGAACACCCCTGGGTTCAATCCCTAGTACTGCTGGGGAGGAAGGCAAGGACAGGGGGAAAGGCTGAGGGAAAGCTCAGTGGTAGACCACATGCAGTGAAGCCCTGGGTTTATTTTGCAGCACTCCTAAAAAGTTTTTTGAAAAATTTGTTATGCCAGGCACTGTGATGCACACCTGTAATTGCAGAGACTCAGGAGGTTGAGGAAGGAAGATCACAAGTTGAAAGCCAGCCTCAGCAACTTAGGCCCTAAATTCCTTAAGTCTTCCAGGCTGGCTTTGAACTTGGGACCTTCCTGCCTCAGCCTCCAGAGTAGCTGGAATTACAGGTAAGTGCCACTGCAACCGGCTCCTCTTCCATCTTGTGGTTACAGTTCTGGTGCCCCTGGGAAACCCTTCCCAGGTGGCATGAGAGTCCTGTGAGAGCAGCCCTGTGGCTGCCTCTGAGTGTCCAGCTGACAGAACTCTGCAGGGTGGTTTTCTATTTTTATTTCCGAGTGGTGTTCCAGCCACACAGGAGAGATGGAAATGTGCCAGAGTCACAGAGAAAAGAGCTACCAGATGTGTGCATGGGGCATGGTGAACTCTATCCAACAGAGTGATGGAGGAAAGTTCATCCCCAGAAACCTAACGGAAGCAAATGTGTATGACCTCACCGAGGACCTCGGTTGTGAAGTTCCCTCAGACCCTATATGGAAGGAAGGAAGAAGATAATTAACATTTATGCACCAAGTACTTTATGTGTAGTGTCTCTTTCAGTGCTCACAAACAAAATACCATCATTTTTCATAGTTTACTGAGGCTCCTCAACATGAATGGGAAATGTTTACATCTGTATAAAGCTGGATTTGAACTCAGGTCTGCTTGCCTTCGATCCCAGACTTTGCTCATACCTTGAAGGGGAAAGTGTAAGAAATTCAGACTGGGCCAGGTTACAGGCATTAACTTTTTGAGCCACAAGACAACGGAGTGCCAAGAACAAATACATCATCCAAAAACCTCACTGTATTTCTGATGCTGAACTCAGAGATCTGTACCACATCCAAGGAGATTTGTGTGATTGTACTGATGTAAAGAGAATGGCCGGGGCTGGGGATTTAGCTCCGTGGCAGAGTGCTTGCCTAGCATGTGCAAGGCCCCGAGTTCAATCCTCAGCCCTGCCAAAAAAAAAAAAAAAGAATGGCCCCTTGAGCTTACTTGAAGCAGTGTAGGGTGCATGAGAACACAGTAGCTAAAGGACACTATTCCAGGGCTCTAAATGACCAATGACTTTAAGCAAGTCATTTAATCTCTGTGAGCTTTAGTGCTTTGTAAGTGAGTAAGTTAGTCTTAGAAGGACTACGATCTTCTGTTTAAAAGAATCAGGGCGGAGGCTGGGGATGTGGCTCAGTGGTTGAGCAACCCTGGGTTCATTCCTGATTACTGGTATCCCCTCAAAAGTAAAGAGGCTATAAATGTGTGTAGGTTTTTCTGTTACTGTAAATTTTTAATTTCTTTGAGTAGAAAGGAGTACAGTTCATGGATTTATGATCAGAGTGTTTGGTTAAGAAATGGCCTTTTGGGTCTGGAGTGGTGGCTCAATGGTTTCGGCGCTTGCCTGGCAAGCACGAGGACCCGGGTTCAAACCCCAGCACCACGTACACAAGTGAGTGTTGGAGTAACGAAAGCCATGTGAAAAACTAAATAAAGTTGTTTTTCTCTGTCTCTCTCACTGTCCCTCTCTCTTTAAAAAAAAGAAAAAAAAAAGAAAATAAAGAAGAAATGGCCTGTTGTTTTCCACAGTGGCTATACCATTTTACATTCCCTCCAACAATGAATGAGAATTCCTCTTATTCCACATCCTTGCCAGTATTTCATGTTGTTACCAGTCTGGATTTTGGTTATTCTTAGTGGATATGTAGTGAATAAATTGAATTTTTCAGGATTACAGGTGTGCACCACCCTGCCTGGCTCTTTTGTGAATCTATTCAGGATATAAATTCCATACATCAATAATTTTGGTATATTCAGTATTACTAAATTGTCATCTAAAGAGGATGTGATTTACAATTGTTTTAATATTATCTCTGAATGCTTGCCAAGGCTGTATTTTAGCAAACATTCTTTTTGTAGAGTAGTAGTGGTAATAATTCAAAAGGCAGAAATGGACTCTTATTTTAATTTAAATCTCTGTAATTCTGGAGTTGGAGTATTTTCCTGGCATGCACAAGTTCGAACCCCAGCACCACACATACACAATGAAATGTCAGAGCAACAAAAGAAACATGAAAAACTAAATAAAGTTGATTCTCTCTTTGTCTCTCTCTCTCTCTGTCCCTCTCTCTTAGAGGACTGGTGTTTGAATCCAGGTCTTTCTGCATGCCAGGGAAGTGCCATAATTGCAGAGTCCACTCCAGCCTCCCCACTCTCTCTTTAAAAAAAAAAATTTTCTGTAATTCTCATGGGAACTGAATATTGTTTTCTCTCTCTGTTTTTTCTGTGCAGGGCCTCTCGAATGCTAAGCATGTGCTCTATTGTTGAGTTACACCTTTGTCACTGAATATTTCATATTTTTGTGTCATTGGTGTTTTAAGAGAGTGAGGGAAAGAGAATCAACTTTTATTTATTTTTCATCTGGTTCTGGTTTCTCAGACATCCAGTTGTGTACGTGGTGCTAGGGTTTGAACCCAGGTCCTCACGCATTCCAGGCAAGTGCTCCAACCACTGAGCAACCACGCCATGCACCTGTTCATTTTTTGTTCAGCTTTTCTTTTTCTTTCTTTCTTTCTTTTTTTTTTTTTTTTAGAGAGAGGGGCAGTGAGAGAGAGAAGAGAGAATCTGTTTTATTTAGTTTTTCATGTGTCTTTCGTTGCTCCAACACTTAGTTGCGTACGTGGTGCTGGGGTTTGAACCCGCATTCTCACGGGTGCCAGCCAAGTACTGTAACCACTGAGCCACCACTCCAGCCCTTTGTCCAGCTTTTCTATAAGCCTTTTATGACTTTAGAAAATCTTTTTGTGCATTAATAAAAATTTTTCTTGCCTATATATATATATAAGATAATATAGTTACTCAGCTAGAATTTTTATTTTTTGTGTGTGTGCTGGAGATGCACCTTTCACGTGCTAAACATGTGCTTTACCACTGTACTACTCTTCCAGCCTCTCGACAGAATTTTTAAAATCCCTTCATCACTTGTCATTTGGTTGAGAAATGAAAATTAGTTTCTAAATGCATCAGTCTTTTCTTCTGTGGCTTCTAAGTTTTGTGTCATGATTAAAAAGAATGTCTTCCAATTACCATGGAAACACCAAGCAGGCTGTGAGAGGTTCCTAGCCATTTGCTAACCTGTGAAATATCTGATTTCTGGCTGGACAAGTCTTGAAGTGGGCATCCTGTAGAGACAGGTGTCACTATTACAGGTGTCCTACTATGCAAATACAAATATTAATGAAGATAATACTGCTGCCCTGCTACCAAACAATAGCAGCACTCATTTTTCTTCCATTTCCAATTATAAAAGAAGGGTTGGGGATGTGTCTCAGTAGCAGGGAATGTGCTTAGCCTTCGAAGAGGCCCTAGGTTCGATCCCTAGTTTAAAAACATAAAATTTAAATCATAGAGATCTTTATTTTTGTAATGCTAGGGATCAAACCCAGGGCTTCCTGCATGCGAGGCAAGTACTCTGTCACTGAGCTACATCTCTAGCCCTTTTTACTTTTTATTTTGAGACATGATCTTACTAAATTGCCCAGGCGGCCTCAAATTTGTGATCCTCCTACCACAGCCTCCTGAGTTGCTGGGATTACAGGGGTGTACTACTGTGCCTGGCTATACAGATTTTTGTAAGATGAAATTTTTCTTCTTTTTTCTTTCCTCCCAAGCGTTTTCCTTTCTTAGAAGGAACTTTGGTTAATCGGAAAGTTAATGCTATCCCTAGATAGAGACACTTATGAATAAACTGGGCTTCAAGGTCGTTCATCTCAGTATTGTGGCAGAAAAATCAATATTTTTTTCTGTTCTGATGAGCTCTGTGGGTTACACACAGCTCTGCATTTTGGAGAAGAATTGAACGTAGTTTTAAAAAAGAGGAGATTAGTTTTACAACTTTGTCATTTTTGTTTTATTTATTTTTAATTTTTTGTGGTGCTAGGGATCAAACTCTGGGCCTCAGTATGCCAGACAAGTGCTCTGCCAAGGAACTCCACCCCTAGCTCATCCAACTTTATAATTCTTTGTTTTTTTGTTTGTTTTTTTGTTTTTAAGGAGAGAGGACAGTGAGAGAGAAAGAATCAATTTTATTTAGTTTTTCATGTGACTTTTGTGGCTCCATCACATTGCTGTGTACATGGTGCCGGGGTTTGAACCTGGGTCCTTCTGCATGACAGGTAAGTGCTGTAACCATGGAGCCACCACTCCAGCCCTCAACTTTATGATTTTTAATAATCAAATCAGACTATTAACTTTTTTTTTTTTTTTTTTTTTTTTGGTGGTGATACTGGGAATTGAACCCAGTATTCTGTCACTGAGATACATCTCCAGATCTCCAGCCCAGAGGGAGAACTGTCCCCATAGGGCTGGGGACTGAGGGCTGCCACAGGGTGGTGGTTGGAGAGTTGAAAGAACATGGACATTGGCTTGGGGTGTCCACACATGGGCATGTGGGTCCCTCACTAGACAGAGCACAGTGGGGCAGGTGGGCATAGAAGAGGGGCAGGTCAAGGGGTCTGTGTGCTCTTGCCTTGAGCCCTCCAATGTGAGAGGTAGGCCTGCCTCCCTTTTCCCTCATGAGGGGGTAGGGGGGGTAAAAGGAAAGTGTTGATATGTTTTATTCATTTGCGAAATAGAGACTGGGTAGATTGATTTCCAGGGCCTTCCACACCAAATATCACACTGGGTGGCTTCAATAACAGAAACTTGTGTCTCACAGTTCTGGAGACTTGAAGTCCAGAATCTAGGTGCTGGTAGGGCCATGCTGTCTCTGAAGGCTCTAAGGAAGAATCTGTTCCATTCCTTTTTTTTTTTTTTTTTTAAAGAGAGAGGGACAGTGAGAGACAGAGAAAGAGAGAAACAACTTTATTTAGGTTTTCACATGACTTTAGTTGCTCCAACACTTAGTTGTGTACATGGTGCTGGGGTTTGAACCCGGGTCCTCGTGCTTGCCAAGCAAGCACTGAAACCGCTGAGCCACTGCTCCAGCCCTGTTCCATTCCTTTCTTAGCTTCTGGTGTTGTGCACAATCCTTGGTGTTCCTTGGCTTATAAACTTGTCAGTGTCTGCTTCCACCACCACATGGTGTTTTTTAAATGTCTGTCTTCATATGGCATTGCCGCCCTCCCCATTTTTTTTTGTTTTGTTTTGTTTTTTGGTTTTTGGTACTAAGGATCAATCCAGGGTCTCAAGTATGCTAGGCAAGTGCTTTACCACTGAGCTATCCCCTGGCCCTCTTTTTATAAGGACACTAGTCATATTGGATTAGGGTCCACCCCTGTAATCTTATCTTAATTTGGTTACATCGGGGGCTGGAGCAGTGGCTCAGCAGTTACAGTGCTTGCCTAGCATGCATGAGGACATGGATTCGAATCCCAGCACCACATATACAACAAAGTGTCAGAGCAATGAAAGTCACATGAAAAACTAAATAAAATTGATTCTCTCACTCACTGTCCCTCTCTTTAATAAAAAAAAAATTAAACATCTGCAAAGGCCCTATTTTCCAAATAGATCATAGTCACAGATACTATGGGTTAGGACTCCAACACATCTCTTTGAGGAGACAGCCTGTGGACGATAGCTGCTGGTGTTAGGCGTGATGGTGCTGGGGGCTGGGTCACTAGGCAGTTTTTGAGCTAAGTCTTCAGGACTCTGCCTTTTTCTTTCTCAGTTTGTGACTCAGATTGGGCAGGCACATGTGGCTCTGATTTCTGGCAGAGGTAAAATTAGGAGGGAGGAGGCTGTGGGTGTATCTCAGTGGTGGAGCCCTTGTCTGCAATGCACAATGTCCTGGGTTTAATGCCCAGTACTGAGGGAAAATGAATTGAAGGAAAGACTGGACTTGTAGAAGCCAAAGTGACCTTGGGAACGACCTGATCAGACAGTTTACAGGTGGGACACAGGCAGCTAGCTCTGAGAGGTGCTCTGTGCAGATGGAGGTGCATCATTGGAGGGATGTCCACTGTGGGCTTTAGTTCTGGGGCACCAGGTGGCTACTGAGTCCATCATCAGTCACAGATTCCCAACTTGCTGCCTGAAGCGGGCTTTGCTCCAGGCTATGCACCAAAAGCCTGACTGAGCTTTTCCCAGATAGATTTTCTTGTCCGGGGCTCTTTCAAGGAGGTGGAGGTGGGCACCACAGCTTTTCTGGTTCTGACTCACTCCTACCCTCCTGCTTCCTGGAGTTCTAGGCCTGAGGGTCCCCTCTGTAGTCCTTAGGCAGCCTCTCCTGACCTGCAGCTCTTGCCACCTGTTTCATCTGTCACCCTCTCTTACTGACTTTCCATGGTCTCAAAAGTCAGGGACCTTTTCCCTCTGTTGGAGGGAGACTCGTCCTCCCATCTTCTTTGCTGCTTTGGCAGAGGGCAGTGGCATTTTGTCAATGTGTGTATATACATATGCAAAATGTGCCCCCTCTCCATAGCTCCACACAGCCTCCCACAGTTGGACAGGATCCTTGAGCAAATTCTTTTTTTTATTCATTAATTAAGTCTTACAATTAGGAGGGAATCATTATCAAACAATTAAGAACAAATGTATAACAGAGCAAGCCAAAGCTGATGCCATTCCATGGTTTCCCCCCTTGGGTTCCCCATGGTTCCATGTTTCCCCCTATTTAACCCCCGTGTTGATTGGATTTCTCATGGAAGTCGAAGGTTCCTCTCTGAGTTGATTCCCCCATACTCCCTCCCTCCATTCTCCTTGATATTCTTCCTATCCTGCCCTGCTCCCTGCGTCCCCCAGCATCCTAGGCAAGGTTCCCGTTGTTTGTGAAAGAATTCATACACGTTGAGGTTATTATTAGCTTATCCATCTATCATACTGTTTCTGATTGTATTCTAGCTTCCACAAATGAGAGAAAACATTTGGCCCTTGAGTGTCTGAGTTTGGGATATTTCACTTACCATAATTTTTTCTATCTCTATCCATTTGGCTGCAAATGCCATAGTATCATTTTCTCTAATAGCCGAGTAGAATTCCATTGTATATATGTACCAAAGTTTTGGAATCCACTTGTCAAGTGAGGAGCATCTGGGTTGGTTCCATAATTTAGGTATAGTAAATTGAGCTTCTATAAACATTGACGAAACTGTATCACTACAATATGCCAATTCTAGCTCTTTTGGAAAAATAGGAGCGGGATAGCTGGGTCATAAGGTGGTTCCAGCCCTAATTTTTTGAGGAGTCTCCACACTGCTTTCCAGAGTAGCTGTACCAGTTTGCAATCCCACCATCAATGTGACAGTGTTTCTCTTTTCCCACAGCCCCTCCAACATCTGTCATTGTTCGTGTTCTTCATTTTTGTCACTCTAACAGGTGTGAGGTGGAATCTCAGTGAAGTTTTGATTTGCATTTCTCTTATTCATGAGCAAATTCTTGATGGCCACATTTTTGTTGTTGTTGTTCTTGTGGTCAGAAAATATCTCCCTCTTTCATAGGCTTCTTGGAGTCAATATTGTTGTTCCTGCCAGACTTGGTGCCAGGAGCTAGCACCATTCCTTAAACAGCTGATCCCCAGCTGCAATTTGGAGCTCAGACCAGCGCAGTGGGTGCTAGGTTGGGCACCTGTGTTAGTCAGCTTTTCATCACTGTGATTGAAATACCTGACAAGAACAACTTAGAGGAGGAAACGTTTATTTTGGCTTATGGTTTCAGAGGTTCAGCTCATGGTTGGCCAATTCCATTGCTGTGGGCCTGAGATGAGACAGAACACCATGGCAGAAGGGCATGGTGGAGAAAAGCTGCTCAGCTCATGAGAGCCAGGAAGCTGAGAGAGAGAGCAAGCAGCCAGGGAGGAGAAAAGCTGCTCAGCTCATGAGAGCCAGGAAGCTGAGAGAGAGAGAGCAAGCAGCCAGGGACAAAGCAAAATCCCAAGGCTATACCCCCACTGACCCCCTTCTTCCAGCCTCACCTCACCTGCTTACAGTTACCACCCAGTAATCTATTCAAATTATCAATCCATCCAAAGGATCAATCTACCGATTAGGTCACAGCTCTCATAATCTAATTATTTCACCTCTGAGCATTCCTGCACTGTCTCATGAGCTATTGGGGAACACTTTGTGAAACCATACCAGCACCCATGAGCCAGAATGTTATGTTGAACAGCTGAAGTTTTTGCTTCCAGAAGTCTCTTTAAAGTTGGCAAACTGTCAGAAGTATAGGAAGTTTGGGTCTGCCTTATTTCATATTGAACTTTCCATTCATTTAAAACAGCACCACATACACAACTTAGTGTTGGAGAAACAAAAAAGGGATGAAAAAATACATTATCTCTTTCTTTCTCTCTCTCTCTCTCTAAAAATAAATAAATAATAAAAGTGCTGGGATAGGGCTCCTTGGTAAAGTGCTCCTGGTCTCAATCCCTGGTACAAAAATAAGTAAATAAAATAAAATGAATAAAAATACACAGTTGGAATACAGGAAAGGAATTCAGGGAAACCTGCTTATACTGAGATTTTTTTGGATAGGGGACAAAGGAAGAGGATGCTGGGACAACCTGGATCTGTGAGGGAAATAAAAGAAAAGGGCAGGGACAGAGCCAAAGAAGGCCAGGTGGCAGGGCGCACTTGAATGGCCATGCTTAGGGCTTACTACTGCTCTCCACAGATTAGAATCCTGTCCTACAGCAAAAAGTTCCAGGAGGACAGAGGCTATCTTATGGGATCTCAGTACCTGGCAGAGAGTCCGTCAGTGCTCAGATGCTCAGAAAACAATGGAACAAATTAGCCTCTCGGGGTTTTGTTTCTCTCTGGAGGCTGCTGGGCAGCCACTGAGGGATTTGAATTTGGAGACTAATGAAGTGTATTAGTCTGTTTTTCATCCCTATAATGAAATACTTGAGATAGGCTAACTTTATAAAGAAAACGTTTATCTATTTACTTATTTTGCAGTGTTGAGGATCCAACATAGGGTCTTGCACATGCTAGGCAAGTACTTGATCACTGGATTATAACTCAGTCCAAGAAAAAGGTTTATCTGGCTCATAGATTTAGAGGCTGAAAAGTCCAAACAGTAGCACACAGACTCTGGTCACCACTTGACAGGATCACCTCCTGGTGGGTAGCAATGGTGAAAGTACATAGGGAAGGAAGTGGTCACATGGAAGAAGAGAGGGAGAGACAGGCTAAGCAGGGTTAGGCTCCTGGATTTACAAGAATCCACTCTGAGAACTAACCAAGATCCCATGAAAACCTATTTAAGCTCTTTTGAAGGCAGGCCCCCTGATTCCCTAAGTCCCTCACACAAGGCCCCCCTTCATTTTTTTTTTTCTCTCTGAGGATTGAACCCACAGGTGCTCTACCACTGAGCTGTGTCCCCAGCCCCCGCTTTTTTGGGGGGATTACCAGAGATTGAACCAGAGGTGCTTAACCACTAAGCTTTATCCCCAGCACTTTTTTTTTTAAGAGTGAGAGAGAGAGGGACAGTGAGAATCAATTTTATGTTTTTCATGTGGCCTTTGTTGCTCCCACACTTCATTGTGTATATGGTGCTGGGGTTCGAACCTGTGTCCTTGTACATGCCAGGCAAATGCCTTAATCACTCAGCCACTGCTCCAGCCCCATCCCCAGCACTTTTTATATTTTTTTAATTAATTTTTTTAAAGAGAGAAGGACAGTGAGAGAGAGAGAGAGAATCAATTTTTATTTAGTTTTTCACGTGGCTTTCGTTGCTCTGACACTTAGTTGTGTACATGGTGGTGGGGTTTGAACCCATGTACTTGCACATGTCAGGCAAGTGCCGTAACCACCGAGCCACCGCTCTAGCCCCTATATTTTACTTTGAGACAGGATCTTGCTAAGTTGCCAAGGGCCTTGCTAAATTGCTGAGGCTGGGTTTGAATCTGCAATCTTCCTGTCTCAGCAATCTTCCTGTCTCAGCCTCCCTAGCCACTGGGATTACAGGCATGCACCAACTCACCCAGATGATAGGAAGAATTTAAAAAATAACCCCAGAGAGATGTTCTGCCCTAGTTTCTAGAACCTATGAGAATTATGAGATATTTCTTTGAGTATGTTCTGTTATTTGGCACAGTGGATTTAAGATAAGGAGAATATCCCAGGTTATTCTGGATTAGTCCCATGTAATCATGAGTCCTTACAGTCAGAGCTTATCTAGCCAGTGGCTAAAGAAGTCAGAATTTGTGTGTGTGTGTGTGTGTGTAGTACTAAGGATTAAACCCATGACCTCACACACTGAGCTATATCCCCAACCCTTTTTATTGTTTATTTGAGACAGGGTCTCACCAAGTTGCTGAGGCTGTCCACAAACCTGAGGCTCCTGCCCTATCCTCCTGAGTAACTGGGATCACAGGTATGTGGCACTGCAACTGGCAGAAGTCAGATTTGAAGCACAAGAAGGATTCGATCGCTACTGCCTACTGTTAAGATGGACGGGGACACAAGATAAGCTGGGCATTGTGGTACAGGAGGGTTGCTTGAACTGAGGAGTTCAGGACTGCCCTGGGCAACATAGTGAGAACCTGTCTTTTTTTTTTTTTTTTTT
>PVKS010037357.1:0-18692 GCA_004027875.1 Aplodontia rufa | reverse complement strand
AGCTAGAGAAATGGAGAATCAAATCAAGTCTTAAAAACCTTATGGGGGTGCTGGAGTGGTGGCTTAGCAATTGGATCTCTTGCCTGGCATGTGTGAGGACCTGGGTTCGAACCCCAGCACCACATACACAACTAAGTGTCAGGGAAACAAAGGACAAATGGAAATCTAAATAAAGTTGATTCCCTCCCTCCCTCTCTCTCCCTCTCTCTCTATTAAAAAAGAAATAAAACCTTATGGGTCACAGCAAGCCATCTTTCAACTTACTGATTTGAAAAAACAAAACATGCTGTCTAAGATGCCTTTCCTTTAACGCATCTTGCGCCAGTTATTCATGTGTAGTTTTATGACACGTAATCTGATTTTTACTCTTTACTTTTATCTTTGGTGGTGCTGAGGATTGAGCCCAGGGGAGCTCTACCACTGAGCTACATCCCCAGCCCTTCTTCATTTTGCAGTTTTGAGACAGGATCTTGCTAAATTGCCAAGGCTGATCTCGAACTTGCAATCCTCCTGCCCCAGGCTTCTGAGTTGCTGTGATTAGAGGCATGTGCCCCATGCCCAACCATAATTTACATTTTTCCCCAGTGTGTTTGACGCGTATTTAAGCAGATACTTCTAGATGCCTGAATCATGCAAAGATGCCAGTAGCAGGGACTGCTGCGTTTAGCCTATTGCATCCCTGCTACTGTAAGGTGCTCATGGGTCAAGATAACTTTCAGAATAGCCCGGATGGGCTCCTGAGTATGTCTTTGTATGTCCTGTGTAGGAAATCTGGAGCTTGCGTAAGTGCAAGTTCTGCTAGTTAAAGTCAGCGAAGCCTCGTTGATGTGAGAAGCGCTGTTTACCTGTTGTTGCTTACGGATCTGAGAAACTGCACTAGGCTGGAAAAACAGCCAGAAAGAGGTGTGTGGACAGAGCGCATCTCACAGGAGGAAGCCCATTTTGGACTAAAAGCAATGAAATCATTTATAATTATATTTAACTTTCTCAAAGAAATGCTCTCATCCAGTGACATCTTCGTTCTTATTTAAAGATAGGTGCAGGCAACAGCACAGGCCCTGCTTTCACTGCCTGCGTTATGCAGAATCGCCTACAATTGCATTGGACGCTGACATTGTTTTTAAAGTAGCAGAGTTGCTTGTACAGTGCTTGTTCTCACGGATGACTTTTTTAAATGCTAGGATATTGGAAAAGCCTATGAGATTGTCTGCCAAGACGGACCTAACTTAAACCCAGACCATGGAGAACTGCTGGTGGTTCCTTTGTACCCACGGGAGAAGTGTGCACTGTTCAAGCCGATGGATGAGACGGAGAAGGAATTCCAGGTCTATCCTAGAAGAGTGGTGCTGACCACCAGCTCTGGGGAATCTTTGATCTGGAGCAACACAGTCAGATTCGTTATTGACGTGGGAGTGGAGAGAAGAAAGGTAACATCAGCAAGAAGGTTAACAGTGCTGGAGCGGTGGCTCAGCGGTTGTGGCGCTTGTCTGGCATGGTAGTCTGGAAACAAATTAAACTGATGGAGGTCCCAGAGGAGGTTTTGAGGAAAGACAAAAGCTTGAGCTGAGGCTGCTGGTTCCCCTGGTCTGTGTTTTCTTTAGGTAAAGTGCTAACATAGCCAGTTATTTGACACCTGAACTTCTCTTCTTCTGTGTGCACCTACTGGATAATTTGTGGTAGCTCCTTTATCAAAGAGATTACAGCATTTTGCCCAGGAAATTTACTAGAAATCAGTTTCAGTACCAACTTTAATTTTACCAAATACTGGCTTACAGTGAACCAAATTTTTGGAAAATATATTATTAAATAAAATTATTTTAGCTAAAGTATCTTTAAAATAAAAAGTATGGGACATGAATATTTCTCAAAGGCATTAGGACTAAATTTAGAAATCATAGCTTTTGAGAGCTGAAAGGAAATGGCCAAATATTGATTCGTTTACCACCGTGAGGCAGCTTTTCCCTTCCCAGGAGACCGTGGACTTCGTAACCATCCTGTCTCACTGTGACAGAGGTTCCCTTGCAGCCATTGGAGCTGACCCTGACTGTTCACCACCATTCGGAGAACCCAGGCTGGGCTCCCCTAGGTCATTCGTAAGAATTGGCGTTCTGCCTGGGAAGCTCCGGGGGCCCCATGTGCCCGAGCAGCTCAGCACCTCTGAGCAGCAGCCTTCTGTCTGGGCAGCACCGGCTGTTCCCTTCCCCAGTGACAGTTGGCGGTGCCAGCATGTCAGCAGACCACGCCAAGGCCCCACCGTCCGGAGCCACAGTGAGAGCAGGCAGTGGGGCACTTGCGGAACCTGGATGACTGTTCCCAGGGCAGCCTGCAGCATGGCACGGCCATCGCAGACACAGCCAGCTGCTGCATCCTGAGTTCCCTGGCACTAACGCGGCTCTCTTCACCCTGCAGGTGTACAACCCCAGGATCAGGGCCAACTCCCTCGTCACGCAGCCCATCAGCCAAAGCCAGGCGGAGATTCGCAAGCAGATTCTCGGGGCGTCTTCCTCAGGTAGCGCTGTGGACGCAGACTCCGAATGATGTGCATTCCTGGATGAAGGCCACACCAGCATTAAAGCCACTTTCCTTGATTTCTTTTAGGGAAACTTTTCTGTCTCTACACTGAAGAGTTCGCCTCCAAAGACATGCGGCCCCTGAAACCAGCCGAAATGCAGGAGGCCAACCTGACCAGCATGGTGCTCTTCATGAAGCGGATAGACATCGCCGGCTTGGGCCACTGCGACTTCATGAACAGGCCAGGTGAGGGTCTCCCCTCCTGACCGCTGCCCCCCAGTTCTGAGAGTGTGGGCCCGGCCATGCAAGCAAAGGGATCTTGTTGGCTCTGAAGCATGTTCCCCATCAGAGGCAAATTCTCTGATAGTAACTTAAAAACCCAAAACCTCTAGGAAGTTATCTTTTCTTTCACTGGAAAATGTCTGCCATTGACCACTGGGCTGGCTAGGCCTGCAGAAACAGGGTGGGGCAATGGAGTGGGAAGGCCCTTCCTCACGAGCCCTGAGAGAAATCCGTAGAATCCACTCCTTTGTAGTTTAGGTCAAACTCCCACACGAGGGAGGTAATGCTCCTAAACTGGATCGAGCCTTTATATTTATAGTCTGGTCAGCCTGGGCGTCTAACAGGTACCCCGAGAACAGTCCCTCCCTAGGACACCCCGGCTTTCTCCCTCGAGTCCCATGCCACCAGCACCTTTGCTGCCCCACCCCGGCTGCTCAGTACAGAGCCACCAGAATGCAGAGTAGACCACGCAGGAAACCTGCTGGCCAGCAGAATGGCCAGCGCCCAGGACAGAGGAGGCAGCCCGTGGTTCTGAGCAGGGCACTCGTCCTGCCCGTGGTGGCTCAGTGCTCCCTCAGCACCCGGGAGCTTTCCATTTTGATTTGCAGGCAGCACTGCTCTGCTCGTCCCTGTCCCCTCAGGAACAACAGTGACATTAGTGTGCTTGGTGTTTATTATCACGTTAAATCATTTGACGTAGCGCCCCTGGGAACCAAGTGCAGTATTTGCTCCGTTTTACAGATGAGGCAACTGAGTCACAAAGAAAAGAGGTGAGTGGTGCCATTGAGGAAGGTGAACTTCAAACCCTGGCAGTGGTTAGTGCCGACCTAGCCACACCAACGAGTCCCCTAGTGCCCTGTTGGCTTATTCTCAGAGAGCCTCTGGTTTTTGTGCCACCTTTCCCTTTGAAAACTCCCTGATGGCTCCCCTTCCGCTGCCCACATGTCAGCAGGTGCTCCTTGTCGGGTCTCCTCGCTGGCCAGTCACGGGGCCCTGGAAACACTGCGAAGAGCACTAGCGGTGTGGTCCCTGTCCAATACCCATGCTCCTGGCCCGGCCCCCTCCTCTGAACCTGCAGCTTGCCTGGACCTGCGTGGGTGTGGGTTCCGTGTGGAGGCGCCTGGCTTGAGCGCTGGCCACCCTTTGGCTGTTACTTCAGTTTTTACTTGGGCTCTATATGAAAGGGACTTCCTTCATTGTTCCCACACTGTAGGCTACTGGTTGTGATTTGCAGCATTTACCCAAGAGGTAAATGACAACTTCCTGGTCTGGGTGCTCTGCTGTTCCCATCACTTGTCACATTGCACAGAGAGAGTCGGCCAGAAGGCCTGGGAAGCAGTGGGTCCTTGGGATGGAAACCATACACTGTTTACTGTTTGCAGTGCCTGTCTCCCGTCATTTGCCCAGCAGCACCAATAGGATTTAGGGCCACTTGAGAAAATGTAGGTTATTTTACAGTTACATTTACAGTGCTGCTAGAATTTGGAATAAGCAATTTCTAGTAAGAAGAGGATCACCTGTGGACTGGAGACAGTTTGCCATGTGAGGAGAGGCAGTGCTCAAGTCCCTGGGGTGCAGGAAGCTGGTCCCCGCCTCTGTAGTGCCAGGCCAACAGCACAAGTGGCTCCTGCCCACCAACAGTGCCCACCCTTCCAGCCCTCCCAGGGAGCCATTGAGCTCTCCCAGAGAACACCTTGAAAAACTGTCACTGTGTTCCAAGAGGCCACTACTCCTCTAGGTGACAGTCTTTTTGAAAATTTTAAGATTTTCAAATTTACTTTATGGGACTCTGTGGAATCTTTGATTTTCAAAAAAGACCATTAGGTGAAGGAGCAGTGGCCTGGAACCAGACAAGCTCCTGAGTCTTCCAAGTTGGCTTCCTTCCTGTGGCCTTTGCCCCACCTGTCTGTCCTTGCAGTCAGAGGGTTGTGGGCAGCAGGCCTGCAAGAAACACAGTGTCCCCCACCTGCTGCCTTTGTGCAGTCTGTGGGAACAGCGTCCCTGAAAGCCAGGAGTAAAGGAGAGGAGGCAGGAAGCCCTGGGAAGCTGTCCTTGAGCAGGAGGCGGCAAGGAGATCCACATCGCAGCACAGTGCCATTGGGAAAGTTCTGGAATATGAAGAGGAAGGGCTGGAAATGCAGAGGCACCCAGGAAAGAGAAGCCTGAGGGAATGCGTGGCAGGACTGTCTTGAAGCCACTGCCGCATGTGTGCTGGTCCCTCTGCTCCTGGGAGGAGACAGCACGTCACCTGGCGACAGCCAGGGCTCTGGCCCGACTGGTGGGCTCAGAGCCTGTACTCCTCAGATGTTTTGGCTTCTGGTTTCCTTCCCTAAACAAGGGTTCATTAGGCCTGACCCCTTCCTAACTAGCTTAAATGATGGATTTATTTGTCTGAAAGGGGTGGCTCCGAAGAAAGTCCTAGGATGTCATTTAAAGTTGTAAGACGCGGGGCTGAAGAGGTGGCTCTGCGGTTACGGTGCTTGCACAGCATGCGCGAGTATGCAAGTTCAAACCCCAGCACCACATACACAATGAAGTCTCAGAGCAATGAAAGCTGCATGAAAAACTAAATAAAAATTGTGTGTTTCTCTCTCTCTCTCTCTCTCTCTCTCACGGTCCCTCTCTTTAAAAAAATAAAAAGAATAAAGTTGTAAGATGCATGTGGCAAACTCCCATCCAATTGATTTTTCTTCTGCAGACGTGGTTAGGTAAAAGTGGCCGTGGGTTAGGGAGCTGGTGGGGAGGTGGTGGAGGAAGGGGTCGAGACCCAGGTAGGCAAGGTGACAATAGCAGTGTTGCTTTAGCCCTGGGGCCTCCGGCTTTCTCCCCTGGCCCTGGAGGAGGAGGAGGTGGGGCTGGGTGTCTCTTCCCCCTTTCTCCGGGTCTCCTGGGGACGCAGAGCTCCCAGCGCACCTTTTCTTCAGTGGATCTGCCACAGCAGTCTTGTAGGATCCCTCCTCTGCTAAACATGTCTCATGTTTGAAAATCGCTCTTCTAGTCTCACTGCTCATCTCCGGGCCCAGGAATCACCACTTGTTGATGTCCCAGCCATCGTCCTGGTCAGGAGGGGGGACGTTTGCTGGACTGTCACAAAGTGAGAAGAAAAGGCTCACAATCTCAGGTTCCTGGAAGCAGAGCCATGGGGACCCCTGTGCTCTCTAGTGCTCCCTCTGCTGCTTTCTCCCTGAGGCTTAAGCCGATAACTGGGACAAAAGGGACACGGTGACCATTTATTTTGTCCCCTGACAATACACTCACAACTATTTTCTGCTGTGCTTGGGAAAATATAACTGGATTAAGTCTGACTCATCAGTTTGGAAGCAAAAAAATAAAAACTCAAAAGATGCTTGCGGCCGCTGCATTTAACTCAACGTATAATTGAAATTCGCCAACATAGCGACCTTGTTGCTGCCCTTTTCAGGATTCGTGAACCATGTGAAAATGAATTTGGCATAACTGGGCTGCAGGCTATTAATTGAATTCTCTTGATGTGCACCTCTTTAAAAACCAGGGTTTTTTCTTCCCTGGCTGCGTGAGGATTGACCTCCTCCGTGAATGACACAGCACCGTGGAGCTGGGTCAGAAGGCTCAGGACCGGCGACCACGTCCGTGGAAACAGACAGCCCAAGACTACTGCTGCACTTGGAAGGCAAGGGCCCTGGACAGGAATTTGCAGAGAAAAGCGGCCAAAATGTACCAGACGACACCGGATGTTGTCTATTCAGACTCAGAAATTACTTCAGTGGTGGCCTGATAACTGGCTTTGGAACCGGTGATTCCTTGAATGTGAAAAGAAAAACTAACTGCCAGGCGTGTAAGACAAGACCAGGCTTCCTGAAAATAGGAAAGCGCGGGTGGAGACTGAGGCAGGGGCTGCAGAGCCGTGCTGGCCAGGCGGGGAGAGGAAGGGGAGATCAGGGCCTCGTCTGTGGGAAGGCGCAGATTTTCCACCAGAAGACTCGGATCATTAGCCATGGCCTGGAATCACATTTGTCACACTAAAGCCATTTGTGAGTACACTAGAGAAGTGTGTGTGCACATTTGTAAATCTCTAGAAACGCAGGAATTCGCTTTGAAATTTGCTTTAAAATGGTACAGTCTACTTAGAGGAGAGCAGGAGAGGCCGCACCGTGGCCCTGGCCATAGCCTCCCTCCCAAAAGCTTCCAAGAGACACTGTTTTGGAGCATCACAGAAGCAATCAGCTGAGCAGTGTCACAGAAAGTGAAAGCAAAGTCTGGCTGGGATTTTAAAAGGCACAGAGAATGGACGTACTTTTAATATGAAGATAATCAAAGTAATGGGTTCACAGAGTTGTGAAGTTAGTGAAGATATGTGCGCCCCTTACAAAAGCCACTGGTGAATGCTAAGACTCCCACCTGAGCTCTAAGAGCAGGGCCCGTAGGCGCTGAGCTGTGCAGAAACAGATGAGGAGCCACAGGTATTAGATGTTACCGGACTGCCTCTGAGATGGGCTGCAGGGACAGCTGTGGTGGTAGTGGCAAGAGTGAGGGCCCTAGGGCTCTGCCGGCTGCGGCTCAGTGCCACGAGTGAAGCCAAGTCCTCATTTCACAAGCAAGGAAACAGCTGGCTAGCCACGTGGCTTTGGCAAGTCACTTACTGTCTCCTCAGCTACAGAATGAGGGTGGCACGTCTGCCCTCCCGAATCACGGGGCTGTCAAGAGACGCTATGCGCAGTGCTTCGCCACGTATGCAAAGTGCAGATCCTAGAAGAGGGGACAGCCATCAGAACAGAGGGAGCCACCTGTAGTTTTTGAAGTGGCAGCACCACCGCTGGAGGAACAATGACGGAAGTGTGCCTGTGGAAGGCGAGTGGTTTTCCAAGATCACGGCAAAGGCAGCCAAGCGTGGGAGATGGACTCAGACTCTTGCTTGCCTGCTTGGTCCTCTGTGAGGCGTGGGCTGGGTGGTGATGTGGCTTATTCATGGTTCCTTCTATGTCATGGGCAGGAGCAGAGCCAGGGCACAGCCAAGCTTGGCCGAAGTGGACCGTGCCGTTAGGGCAGGGCTGGAGACAAAGGATCAGCTCTGAGTCAGGGAGTTGAAAATGGTTCTCTCCAGTTTACCATTGGAGGCCACTCTGCCTCTAAGACCCTTTCCATCTCTAATGACAGATTGAACCTTAATCCTCTGCCCTGGCTGGCAAAAAGGATGCTAAGGAGGATGGCTAGAGGGACCAGCAATGGCTTCAGAGACTGCTCACCAAGAGACTGACCCCTGCCTTGTGTGCCTGGAAATACTTGTCCACTGCAGACATGAGGAGACGTGATGCTCCACCAAGTACATTCCCAGGAACAACAGAGCATCTACCTCTATAATATTGACAAATTTGCATAACATCTGCTACCTTGAAAGGAGATGAACGCATCTGAGTCATTTTAAATAGAGTTTGCTTGAGCAAAGGTGACCTGGTCGGAGGAGTCCTGCTGAGCACCTGAGGACACTGACGCCCTGTGAGGAGAGGAGGCTGGCCCAGGATCCCTCCATCTCACACCTATAATTCTGGCACGCATCTCAAGAACACGGGAAGCGTGCTGCGTGCGGCTGTCACGGTGCAGCCCGGTACTCCTCACCCAACCTGTGCTCTTGCTTCAGGACAGCCCTGCCTCCGGCCTTCCGCTGCTTGTGCACTGCAGCCACGTCACAGATTACCCGGACACGTGCTGGAGCTGGGCACCAGGGGTTCCAGGGAGAGATGACACGTGGAACAATGAAGCGATGCTGTGACGACAGACAGTCCTTCAAGCTCCTGGGAGTGACGGCAGTGGGCAAGCTCGCAGTGAGCTGTACCGCTGAAGGACAGCGTAGTAAAGATGGCGTCTTGTCCCCCCTGCAGAGTGCAGTAGGCTGCTTCTGCACCGCTGTGAAGAAGAGGTGTTGAGCTACACGTTCTGTACCCTTTGTTAGCACCGCTGCTTACCGTGGACCACTGTCATGCAGAACCTTTTCTGAACCCTTCTGCAGATGATGGGCTGATGTCTTGAAACGTGGAATGTGACATTAGCAGATCTTCCAGTCTGCTTTGCCTCTTCCTTTCTGAAATGATAACCCCTGGACACCCTCTGCATCCTCGGGAGCAGAAGCAGACCCATGAAGTCCTTTCTGCTTCTGACTCTGTATGCAGCCAGCTCCACTCCTGGGGCATTACAATGAGTACTGAGTGCCACTTGGGGACGGAGCCTGGTTGTCAAGCCAGAACCCGACAGGAACAATCGCTAAAGACTGTCTTGGAATACAGCAGCTTTCGGATCTACAGGAACTGGTTTCTAACAAGGTTTCAGTGATCAGCTTCGTGCTCCCGGCGCCCTCGCTCTGTTCCACGTTGCTGCTAATCCCCGCACCTGGTCTTGCACCTTCTCCAGCGTGAGCGTTCCCTCTGCTGTCTCCTCGTCTTGCCACAGGATTCCTGAACTGTTTTCTCAGTAGCTCTTTTGTTTCCTTCCCGGGGTTGCAGCCTCTCAAGCTGTCATCTTGGCCAGCCTAGTTAGTCCAAGGGCCCCCAAGACTGGGAAGTAGGACACCAGTGTTCTATGTCAGCACCCAGGTGGGAGGGAGGGGTCAGAATCCAGGGTGGCGATGTCCCTGAGAAGCCGTGATTTCGGCTTGGCTTTAAATCCTGAAGCAGCGGAAGCAGCAGGAGTATTGGGGGGTGGGGTTAAAGCCAAGGTGGGCCTTCCTGCAGGCTTGGCTTCTTGGCCGATTCCTCCCATTTCTCCTCCTCCCATTTCTCCGTAGTTTCTTGCTGCCCCTTTCCTTCCCAGGGACGGATCTCAGCGGGTGGTCAGAGGTTGCAGTCTTCTCTTAGTTGCTCTGCTGTCCTCCCGGGAGCTGTGAGCTGCAGCACAGCATTGCTGTGGTTCCTCAGACCACACGAGTGGCTTTCCGAGCTTTGCTGTGGCCTGACGGTGCCGGAGGTCTGTCAGATCAGAGCCTGGGCTGGGTTTTTCTTTCTTTTTTTTTTTTTTAAGAGAGAAGGACAGTGAGAGAGAGAATCAATTTTTATTGAGTTTTTCACATGGCTTTCGTTGCTCTGACACTTAGTTGTGTACATGATGCTGGGGTCTGAACCCGCGTACCTGCGCGTGCCAGGCAAGTGCCGTAACCCCGTAACTGCTGAGCCAGCGCTCCAGCCCCCTGGACTGAGCTTTTGAGTTAGTTTCCCTGAAATTCTGACAGATAGCTTAACAGTCAAAGTTTGGACAGCCAATAAATTCTTACTATCTGTTGTTCTTTAAACTCCCAAAAGCAGTCAGGTGAAATTGCTTCTCAGGTCCCCAGAGTCTTCATCTCCCTCCACCTTGCACATACTGGGGCTCAGGCAAATGAAAGCAGCCCAGTCGCCCTCATAGGTCTTCAGTTTCTGGGACATCAAAGCAGCGTTACCGTACAACTTGCCTCCTCGTGTAGCCTTTGCTGCTGTACCAAGCACCAGACAGCTGAAAAAACACTCGTTCTTAACAGAGCAGTTCTTCAGAACAGCGGAAATAGATGGCTTTGCGTGGATGGGGTCTGTGGTGGAGGTGAAGCACACATAATAAACGCCACTCCATTCCCAGGCCTATAGAACTCAAAAGCGGAAAGGGATGGAGAAGGTCACTTTTCTGTCTTTATTTGCCCTGGTAGATAACTCAGAGCTCCTTGTCTGGGACTCCTGTCACCTGAGTTGGGAGTCTTTCATTTTTCTCTGTCATGCAGTGTGGTTTTCTCGTACTTCTTCATTGGATGCAGGGCCTTGTGTATTTTACCGTGGGCACTGAATATTTCTGTGTTCCTACAAATGTTCTTGAGCTTTGCCCCAGGTTGCAGCATGATCCTTTCAGGACGTGCTTGGAAGATTTGTCTGGTAGCCCCGGGCAGCGCTCGCCAGTTTGTGATTCTGTGCCTGCCAGTTGGGAGATGAGCTGGTCTGGCTCAGGGGAACAGGCCCCGGCCTTGGTCCTGCGTGGGCACAGGCACCATTCCCTCTAGCGTTCTCTCACGGCCCGCGCTGCGCGGGGGCAGTGCCTTACTGCCGTCCTGTGCACCACTGCCAGGACAGGGAGGACACTCAGCCCCCATTCTTCTCTCATCTGCGGGCCATGGCCACCGTCTCCCTGGACTCTGCTTCAGAATGCAGTGAGCTGGCTTGCTTCTCCTGGGCTCCCCTCCTGGCAGACTCTGCTCACTCTATGAATCTCCACTCGGGAGTGACTGGCCTCGTGAGCTGACGTTTCACACATCTTGCCACCTTTTGCTTATTTTATGCAGGAGGGAAAATGCAGCACCTGCTTTTCCACCTTGTCTGTATGAGACTTGGGGATACTTTTTTTTCTTTCCTAGCACCAGAAAGTTTGATGCAGGCTTTGGAGGACTTAGATTACCTGGCAGCACTGGATAATGACGGAAACCTTTCTGAATTTGGAATCATCATGTCAGAGTTTCCTCTGGATCCACAGCTCTCAAAGTCTATTTTGGCATCCTGTGAATTTGACTGCGTAGATGAAATGCTCACCATCGCTGCCATGGTAACAGGTATTCCTTAATGACTGTTCTTTTGCACTGTGAATCTGCATCAGGTATGGATTTAAATGATCCATTTGAAATTATATTTCACGGAATATGTAGCAGAGACAGTGATCCATCCATTCATTAACCTTTTGAAATAATAGCACAGTATTTTAGTCAATTAAAAAGGGTAAAATTGTTAAAAATTATCTTAAGAAAAATCTAAATCCAAATCAGTGAATGCCCTACTCAGGCATGTGGAAACATACCAAGCCTGCTTTGCTCAAGGGCTCAGTGGAGAGCAAGAAAAAGTGCCACTGGAAGTGTTATCCCCAAACAGCTGTGTGTGTGCCTTAATTTCCTGCCAGCGCCATTCCTCCTGGCCTCTGTGTGTGTGCCCCTGTGCTGCAGATCACAGTCCTAACGCCACCCTCTCCTGTGACAGGGCATCCCAGCACTTGGGTCCTCCCTGTTTCCTTGATTACAAGCAGATACCATAGCTATCGTGCAGGCCGTAGCAAAGCAAAGAGGAGAAACAAATTAGGATGACAGGGCCTCAGTGTCTTTGACTTCCAAGTAAATAAGACAACATTCATTCAGGGAACCAAGAGAGCCGCCCCTGCTCACTGTGCCAAGGGGGAGTGTCCTCCTTACTGCTGACTGTGACCCTTGTGTTTCAAAGCTCCTAACTGCTTTTCACATCTGCCTCACGGAGCTGAGGAGGCCACCGTGGCCTGCTGGGAGACGTTTCTGCACCCTGAAGGAGACCACTTCACCCTGGTCAACGTCTACAAGGCCTACCAAGACGCGGCGCTGAGCTCCCCCAGTGAGCGTGAGTGCACGCCATGGCTCTCGGCTGCTGCCTCCTGCCTCCATCCCCTTTCCCATAGCAAGCTGTCAGCCGTGCACCACCTCCTCTAGCCCCGCTGGAGGGGAGCACTGCTGTGGGCCCACATGCCCACGGTCTCCCAACCGGCAGGCTCTCATCCCTGCTCCCACAGAGCGGGTGGCCGCCACGCCTGCCTGCCTGTCTCTAGAGCATTGGTCCTCTGCTCAGCTGGTCTTCAGAACAAGCTTGCTTGGGGCATAGTGACAGGGGAACAGACATCAGCAAGTACCCCCTGTGTTAGAGCTGCACATTCCCTCTCCACACGGAGAGGACACAGGGCACTGAAAACCAACCCCAGCCCCAGGGAGGAGTGGAGACCAGGCTGCAGTGCTGAGGGAGCCAGAGAGGATCTGACTGGAGCGTGCCACCCAGAACCAAAGGGTGTGTGCTCTGAATGGCAGTGGCTATGTTAACTCCACAGGAGGGTACTGGTGCTAGGTACTGATATGACAGACAGAGAGGTCAAAACAGCGTGGCAGAGGTTGGAGCCCCCAGAGGGAGCCAGTGAGGAGCTCCCTTCCTGAAAGGAGGACTTTTCTCACTTTTGTTTTCCATGAAGAATTTTTACCTCTTTTGCTCCAAAAGATGGCATGAGAAATATTTGAAATGCTGGGGGAAGTGACAGCCATCTGAAAGGCAGTAGAGTTGTATGAGATCAGGGAATGTGCTGAGCACCGTGGTGCACGCCTGCATTCCCAGTGGCCCTGGAGGCTGAGGCAGGAGGATCACAAGTCCAAAGTCAGCCTCAGCAACTTAGCGAGACTCTAAGCCACTTGGTGAGACCCTGTCTCGAAAAATAAAAAGGGCTAGGGATGTGGCAGTGTAGTTAAGCACTCCTGGGTTCAACCCCTGGTACCAAAAAAAAATCTGGCAGTTGGTGTTTTAGAACTGAGAAGAAAAAAGTTGTAGTGGAGCCAGAAAGTACGTGGGGGATTTGGTGGCATCTTTTGAGAACAAGCAGGGTAGGTGACAGTGTTTGACCGCATGTGGGCTCTCACTGCCCCAAGTAGGCCTGAGTAGAAAGGACAGCATGAAGCAGGGCCTGTGCCCTCTGTGCCACCTGGGCAAGGCCATGTGCATTCCCAGCTCGAGGCAAAGCTGACCAGTGACAAGATAGAGTGACCAAACTGAACCAGGTGACTTCTAATAAAAACTTGCAGCTAGGGTAGATGGATGAGCTTAACCATAACTTAATTAACTCCCAAGTCAACCTGGTACTAATCCTTTTCTTATTCAATAAAATGTGAAAAGTCTTCATCGATCAAAGGAACTTACGCTCTCAGTCTGTCCTTGCGGGTGGTTAAATGTGTGGCCATGTAGGTCTCACTGTGCACACACGGAAATGTGGATCTTCTCTGCCTCAATGGCCACCGGTTACAGGGACTGTACTTTGAATCAGCACTGGGAACACACTGTTTCCCCAGTGTGTGGGCCGCAGAACCTCTACAGCAAGTGTGGGAGTATGTGGCCGGCCAG
The DNA here is from genome assembly GCA_004027875.1 of Aplodontia rufa. Taxonomy (NCBI): domain Eukaryota; kingdom Metazoa; phylum Chordata; class Mammalia; order Rodentia; family Aplodontiidae; genus Aplodontia; species Aplodontia rufa. Next base: position 5,031 of record PVKS010037357.1, on the reverse strand, counting down.
TCCCACTGCCACCAACCTTGTCCTTGCTATTTCCTGCCACCCATTCACATGACCTTCGCCTTGGGAGACACGGGGCCGGGCCTGGGCTTTCAAGCTTAGGACAAATCCCAGCTAAACACCCCTTTGTTCTCCTTCCCCCTAGACTGCGTGGAGAAGTGGTGTCAGGATCACTGCCTCAGCTCCTCTGCCCTCAGGATGGCAGATGTCATCCGAGCTGAACTCTTAGAAATTATCAAGCGGATCGAGCTTCCCTATGCAGAGCCTGCTTTTGGCTCCAAGGAGAACAGCCTGAACATCAAGAAAGCGCTGCTGTCGGGTTACTTCATGCAGGTGAGCAGGCCCCGACTGCTGGGCAGGGCCGCGGTGCAGGACACATGTCAGGACATTCGGCCAGGGCTCTCTCACGCTGGTGTGGTTTTATTGACCTTAACTTCAAATATTAAAAATACATCCTGTCAAAGATTTGACATTTAAATATACCTCCTCACAAGGGAATAAAGGCCATGAAAGAATGTTACCTTTGCCCAGGAAGAGTCTTTTCACTCGAGGGAAGCTGGGCATCAGCTACAGCCCCTCATCTCGCCTATTCAGTGCTGATACCAGCGCCCATCAAGTAACGCAGCATCTCCCTTGTCCCTTCCCGCACGGAAGGCCAACTAATCAAAGCACATTACAGAGGCAGGCATGCCCCTCACATCATAATGTGAGTATTTAGCATTTCCACGTAACTCTAGGTCGGCTTAATGGAGAAAAATGCCATTTCAGCATAGGCTCCCTTATCTGTAAGAGTTCACGTCACAGGTTGAGTTAACTAGCTTCAACACAAGGGAGAAGCCTAATACAGCAGGTGACATGCCACTTCTGCACTTTCACCTGGGAGCTGCAGGTTTAGCATGCTGCCCTGACGTTGACCCAGTTAACATCACCTGTCTCAAAGTTCTGGGCAAACACGTTTAAGGTTTATTTTCTGTGTGGACAGGAAGCAAGGTGGCAGATCTTAACCACTCTATAGTAAATGCTAACGTTTTTGTGTATTCATCTCCATACTGATGCCCGGTCTCTCTCTATAACCGTGCCTTTTAGATCGCTCGGGACGTGGACGGGTCGGGCAACTACTTGATGCTGACGCATAAGCAGGTAGCTCAGCTGCACCCCCTGTCTGGTTACTCTATCACCAAGAAGATGCCCGAGTGGGTCCTCTTCCATCAGTTCAGCATATCCGAGAACAACTACATCAGGGTCACCTCTGCAATCTCTCCTGAACTGTAAGTTTAATGGAGGACAAAGGGGCTTCTCGTGAAGTCACACTTGGCAGGGTACAGGACAAATCTGTTTCACTTTCAGTTCAGTGTAGTTTATACTGGCAACTGTCTTACTTTCTGTGAAGAGTGTCTTCCACAGGCAGGTCTGTGTGTATGATCACTAAGAAACAGTCCTGCCTGAGGAGACAGCCTGAAGTATCGATGGAAGCACGGTGCATCTTTAAGTGGAGCAAGATGCTGCAGAGGAGGCATGAGCAAAGCTTAGGAACAGAAGCGCGACTGTGGCTGGAGCTAGTGGGGAAGGGGAAGACGGGAAGCTGAGGCTGAAGAGATGGGCTTTGTGGGATTGTATCCTGGGCACAGCGATTGGAGGTGTAAGCAGGAGAAACACCTCATGGTTAGGTGGAGGGTGGATAGGAATCTCTGAGGCTCCTGCAGATTGTGGATCCATTGTGAGGGTACCATTTCTGCTGCACAGTGAGGTGTCAACTTAAACTGCAGGATGGGGAGTGGCGCTGTTGCCCACCCCAAAGCTCTCAGGCATCCATCCTGAACGCTTAGGTGGTCCCAGCCCTTAGAGGAAGTACATGTTTTCACCAGGGGTCAGTGGTGGGGAGCCCTTCCACCATCGGGCCTAATGCTAGAGAAACCAACTTATTCTAGAAATCACTGGACTGGTCGCATGAAAGTCAGAAAGTATTCTACAAAGGCAGACTGAGATACCAGGAATTCACATCTTTACATATATATGTATGGATTTGGGGACTGAGGCACTTTACCACTGAGCTGCATCCCCAGCCAAGCTGCTGAGGCTGGTCTCAAACTTGGGATCCTCGTGTCTGTCTCTAGTTGCTGGGATTGCAGGCATGCACCACCACGTCCAGCCGGGGAGTTCTTAAGTAGGTCCTCAAGGGCGGGGAAGGGCTGACAGGCTTCAGTGTCTTCCCACCCAGGCCCCATCTAACTGTTCTGCTTCCGCAGATTTATGCAGCTGGCGCCACAATACTATTTCACCAATCTGCCTCCCAGTGAAAGTAAGGACATTCTGCAGCAAGTCACGGACCACCTGTCCCCAGTTGCAACCATGAAGAAGGAGCAGATGTATGAGAAGTGCCCTGAGCCTACTGAGCAGAGATGCACTGTGCAGTGACTGCCCAGCAACGCCAAGTGCAGCAGTGATGCAGAGGCGCCCGGGGTGGCCCACGGAGCCACACGCGGGTACCTGACGTGATGGTGGGCACCCTGCCCACAGGACAGTCTTGAAGAAATAACACTTTGTATATTATTTTAAAATAAAAAATAGGAGCTTTATTGAATTCTTTAAATTACTACTCCACATTTTTCTTCTTATGGGGAAGTTTTTAATCAACCATTCATAATTTGACCAAAAAAAAAGAAAAAAAGAAGAGATTTTGTAAATGTGTCGCAGACACATGGAAAAAAGAACCCTACTTTTTGTAGAGGACTTAAATCTGAATAAAGTCATGAGTTTTTCAGTAGCTTTCCACTTGGTTTTCTGATAATTTTACAAAAATAAGCCCATCCATTGTCCATGAAAAAAATGGGCTAGAGAGACAGATGTTCTTTCAGTTTCTCCATGATTTCACCCATCCTGTGATCTGGGATCAACATCACAGTTCGCAGGGGCTTCATTGGTATGTCATCAAAAGACCACCTGCCTCCCAGGCAAGTGTCACTGTCCTCTTGCACTGAGTAGTTGAACTTCAGGACTGCGTTCTACAATAAAAAGTAACCATGGATTAAAACTGTGGACAAACCAAAGACAAAACTCGTTCCATCCGAAAGAGTGCCATGTTTGGCATATATTCAGAGAAGAAAGACAGCTGAAGGAAGCAAGATGCAGAGTACAATGTCTTCCAATGGGAAATTTCATGCAGCAATTACGAGACGTTCTCCAGATTTTAAACCCACTCTAGGAACATGGATTGACGTGAACCATTTAAAGAGGCAAACAGGCAGCTAAGTGGCAACTGTACTTCTAGCCATTTGTAAACTGTTTCTAATCCCAAGGTCAACCACAGTCATGGCATTTAATTCTCAAAATAATCTTGTGACAGATTAGTGAGATTGAGACACAGAACATTTGACAGTCAATGAGAAGTCAGATCCATTCAGGAAAACATATCCCCTCTCAGAGAGGTGTTTGGAGATAATATTGTACTAGGAATTGAATGCAGGGGTGCTTAAAACCACTGAGCCACATCCCCATCATTTCTAGTTTTTTAAATTTTGAGCTAGGTCTTGCTAAGTTGCTTAGGACCTCGCTAAGTTGCTGAAGCTGGCTTTGAACCTGTGATCCTCCTACCTCAGCTTCCCAAATGGGTGGGATTATAAGTATGCGCCACCATGCCTGGCAGTTATTTCAAGATTTTTGAGAGGAGGACAGTGAGAGACGGAAAATGCTCTGGTGCTTGGCTGTCCATCACAGTACGAGCTGGCACATGGAAAGCAGCCTTCCCGCCTAAGGGCACCGAGCAGCAGTGGTGCCCCAGCTTCCACACACGCTGGTTATGTGATCTCAGGACTTCCCACATCTCCTTCAGCTCCAGCCACGCCTGCAGCTCATGTCTACCTCACAGCACTTTTAGAATTAAGAGTGAGGAGGAGCAAGCTCATACGTTTTCCTCCTCCCAAATACTGGTCGCCTACAGTGGGGTGGGAGGGTGGTGGTGAGCCTTTGAATACCAACTGTGTGCCAGGTACTTTGCTTGTTAGCGTAGCCAGTGGCCACGTAGAAAAATAGGGTGGTCATACCTGAAGGATTCTGACAGAACATGTGAGAACAAAAAGTCTCGATTATCAAACATCAAAACAAGATGAAACAGGATAGTCTTACCTCGTAGAAAAATTCTTCCTCTGCATTTGCAAACATTAATTCATCCTTCTGGTTGCTCCATTTCTTTTTGGAATTGGTTTTTCCTGCTTCCACAAACGTCTTACTAATCAGCAGGTAGAAGGAGCACTTCCCACATGGCTTATTAGTTTTGTGTGACTCCACTAGTTCTTTCCTACAAGATACACACAACACTTACCTGGTGGGTCACATTAAATGTGTCCACAAACCAGGGCACAGAAACCCCACAAGTATCTTCACTGGGTCCTGCAGTGACACAGGCCTCATGTCAATCTGAACACTTCTAAAGCAGTCATTGCATTTTAGAATGAGCATGGCTCCAGTTTTTATGAGTGTGATGAATCCAAGTTTGTGTAGACACGAGTCTCAAATTTAAGTAGTACCACCACTCTGTGCAAAGTTAAAAAGACCTGAGAATCTGAATTTTATAAAGCAATGACCACATAACAAACGTACAAAGATGCACACCACAACCAATATCACCACAGCATATAACTACTACAGTGGCTCTAATTGTTGGGGCCTGGGACTAATTTCTGACACAGAAGTCGCATGGACATGGAGATCCTAAATTCTAGAGCAGTCAACGAAATGGTAATGAAATCTTTTTTTCCTCCTAAAAATTACACAGCCCTGTGCATCTGGCTGTCCCTGAACAAAAGTATAGATAAGAGTAACCCACATCATCTCTAGTACCAAGTCAAGAAAGCAGGTCATTTTCCTGTGAAACCAAATAAACATGAGCTGCAACTACTTAGAAAAAGCAAAATACAACAAACAAAACCACTTATGACACCAGAAGGACAGCCTGAGCAGCAGCTGAGCGGGCAGGGAGCAAGAGAATGAGTGTACAACCAAAAGCACCAAATCAATAAAGCAAAGACGGCCGACTCC
>PVKS010037356.1:0-18700 GCA_004027875.1 Aplodontia rufa | reverse complement strand
TAGAGATATTTATGATAAATCATACCAAGGTGAAGAAATTTCTTTCTTTCCTTTCTCTTTTGTTTGGTACTGGGGATTGATCCCAGGCACTTTACCACCAGGCTACATCCTCAATCTTTTTTATTTTGTGACAGGGTTTCACTAAGTTGCTTAGGGCTTTGCTAAATGGCTGAGGCCTCAAACTTTTGATCTTCCTGCCTTAGCCTCTGGATTCTGTGGAATTACAGACACAGACTACCACACCCAGCAGGTGGAGAAATTTCTTACTGAACCTTTCTGATTTGGATTTCTTCAGGATTTGGAATCTTTAGAAGATGCCAACCAATCTTTAGCTTTACCTACATGTTTCCCTGGGTGTGCAGGTACACTGAGCATACTACCAGCTCACCTCTAGTAACAATTCCAGGAGGACCCCTGATCTTTGGTGTGTCCAGCTACCCTCTAACTTTCTATGAAGTCAGAGGAGATAGTTCCTAATTGTCTGTGACTTAGCAGCCAGATTGCTCCCTGTTGGGGGTGCAGTCTTGTGTGCCCTTCCAAAGAATAGTTCCACGTATCTAGTGTTGACAGATCCAGTGTGGATTCCCCAAGTATATTTCAGTGTGCAAGGCATGGATGTCTACGGTTGAGGTATTATGGTCTGTTAACGTGGTGCTGGGTGGTCTGTGTGTCGGGGGTGTTGTATGGTTTCTGTCTCCTCTTTAGTGCCCTGGTCTCAAGTCAGTAGGTTTGTATCTTGGCATACTGGGTGGTGGATGGTGTCCATGAGATGGTCTTCTGTAAGCCCCTTTGTGGGGTACACTGCCATTGTGTATGCACAGGGTTCTTTGCTTAGTGCTTGGAGTTATCCTCAGCAATTGTCTTCTGTGTTTCTGTACATTTGAATGAGAACTGAGGTAACGGGCAATTCTAGGCCTCCTCCCAGAGGTCCTGGACTCCTCCCAGAAGTGGTGGCCTCTTTTCAGAGGTCCTGGGGTTCAGAAGCTACTTCCCTGGTTGCTCTGGTTTTCCTGTTTCTTATTTGTTAGCCCAGGGGTCTGTAGCTGCATGCTTGGAGGGTCTGTGGCTGGATGCAGGCTCTAGGGGCCATTTGTGCCATAGAAGCCCACACCCTGGCTGCTGCGGATAATTAGGGTTTTACCTGGCGCTGTGACTTGGGTAGGATGTCAGTTGGTTCCTCTTTGCCTGAGCTCCTGTAGAGGCAGTTGGGAATGCTGGGTTGGGTTTAGCACTCCCTGGGAGTGGTTTGCTCCTGGGTCAGCTCCACCCCACTTCCCTTGTGTTCAGGTGAGCAGGAGCGGGTTTCAGTAAGCTTCAGCTATCAGTGATCCCTCTATTAGTTCCTTGTAGGTGAATTAGTGGGACAACCCATTTAAGAGGGATTTCCAATGGTTTTATTTGTTACTATCTGTAGGTGGGGAAGATCTGTGTTGATTTGATTTCTTCAAGGGGGGCTGGCTACTTCTGACTTCTGGAATGGCTTTGTTGCCCAGCATAGATTTCAACCCACAATTTGGGATAAGGTGTGTGATCTCCTTCACTGTCTTTGCTGTTCCTTACCTGTTTTAACTTGGTCTGCTTTTCTTTCTAGCTATTGTTAAGGAAGTAAGCTTGTGGGATTTCCTCTCCCTCTGTCTCTCTTTGTTACCCCTCCCCCATGACCCCAGCCTGGTCAGGGTCAAGGAATTGTATCCTTATTTTCTGCTCTGGAAACCACACTCCAAGTCTTTCCAATTCTCAAGCTGTTCAATATTGTTTTAGAGTATTTACTCTTTCATCTACCGCTCTGGTCAGTTATTCTTTCACTGTTTCTTTTGTGGCCTTTGGAAGGGTCCAGGGTATCTGTCTAGATCCACTCCACCATCTTTTCTCCCTTTTATTTTGTTTTTCTTCTTCAGGGGCTTGTATTTTATGAATTTCTATTTTCTGTGGGTTTTTTTTGTTTGTTTGTTTTTTTAAAGATTGAAGGACAGTGAGAGAAAGGGACGAGACACAGAGAAACAATTTTTATTTGATTTTTCATGTGGATTTCATTGCTCTGAGACTTTGTTGTGTATGTGGTACTGGGGTTCGAACCCACGTACTAGCACATGCCAGGCAAGCATTGTAACCACTTAGCCACCACTCTAGCCCCCTAATTTTCTGTGTTTCTTGTCAATAAAAGTTCCCTAATTCTTTTAAACTCTTTGTTTCCTTTAGTTGTATTCCTCATATCTATTTTCTGCATAATCAGTTTGTTTTGTGCAGAGTTATGGTTTAGATATAAGGTGTCCCTCTCAAACTCATGTGTGACATAATGAAAAACATTAAGAGGTGAATGATTAGAACATGAAAATCTTAGCCAAATCTATGTATTAATACACTTGGTATGGTGAGGCTAGAGGAGGTAGGTCACTGGATATGTGCTTTTGGGGTATGTATTTTGTTCCTGGTGGGCTGAGGTTAATATTTTTCTATTTCCTGGTGGCCATATCTTGGACTGCTTTCCCCACACTTTTTCACCATTATGTCCTGCCTCATCTCAGACCCAGAACAATGGAGTCAGCTGTCTGTGGACTGAGACCTCTGAATCTGTGAGCCCCAGATAAACTTCTCCTGCTGTAAAATTGTTCTTGTCAGGTCTTTTAGTCAAAGTTCTCTTAGTGTTTCTTATAGAGCATCTTGTCATATTGAATATTTTGAAGTTGATGGAAAAATATTTTCACTATTTTTATTTGTTCCACGTCACCATATTTTTGTCAGGCATTTATTAATAATTTGCCTGCATGTGTTCATAATTGTCCTCCATGTCAGCCCTGCACCCATTTTTTTCTTGTGTGGATATTGTGCTAGATTTTAGTTGCTTATCTGGATTGAATTGGGTGTGCCTAACCAGGCGTCTGTAAGAAGGTACTATTGACAGTGAGGACCAGGTGACACTAGTGACCATGTTGCTCAAAGACTTTATTTTTTAGTGGCTATGAAGAAAGAATGCTTTCTTCACATATGTAAATTTCGGAGCCCTGTATCCTCTGTTTCCCTGGAAATAGGGTCTCCGGTGGGGTAACTTCTCACATTTCCCACATAACATGCTATCTGACACCCACGTACCACCTGCTGTTGTTCATATTACCCTTTTGGGTTGACCACTTTTGAGAAGTGTTTTTGATGGCATATACTGAGAACTGCAGAGGCAGGTTTGCTGCTGAAATCTCTGTTTCTTACATTTTTTTTGTGTGATTCCAAAGACTTGGGCGACTCTTCCAAACATTGAACAAAACTGCAATATGTGTATTTTCCACATATTCTTGCTGATTTTTGATTAGTTTCTAGAAGCAGATAAAAAGGATGTATTGTAATCTCTCATGATTTGTCATCTCATTTCCATTTTTTAAAATTCTATTTTAATTCTATTCAATTCATGTATCTGTCAGATACATGTATGCTGAGTGTATTGGACATGCTCTGGGACCTGAGGCAGTTGCTCCAAGATCCTCAGGTTTGGGTTGATTCAATTCCAAGCCTCTGATGTTTTCACCTTGATAAAGATTCAAGGGCCCACAGGATGTACAGCATAGAATTCTGACCAAAATGTCTTCTGAGGCAAGAACTTACTTAGAGTAGAATCTTTGGTAAGATTTGGACATGATAGTCATTGACTCTTGAAACATTCAAGTTAATGCAAGAATAGAGTCCAATAGCTGTAACTGCACTGGGCATTTAGTGAAAATGGAGAAGTTTCATGAACAAACAAGCTTTTCAAACTCCAAGTAAATTCAGTATTAGTTATTTTCCATTTCATAGGTCCTCTACTTTCATGTTTGTGGTAAATTGTGTTACTATGCTAGAATAGATGCCATTTGTTGGATGCACAATTAGATATATTTAAGGTAATTCCTGATCATAGATCTCTACCTGCTCTGCACCATACAAAGTAACAACGCAGAAAAATCACAAAATGAAATCCAAAACTGCCACATAGTCGGTAGTTATATAATGTACATGTACAAAAAGAACTTCTATAGTTAGAAAAAAAGACTGAAAAAATATATGATCAAAGGTGAATTTCACCGTAAAATCCATGAGCTCAAAAATATGTCACCCATTTTATAAATTTAATTCCAGCATTTTAGGCCAATACATGCACTGCCCCAAGGCAGAATGCAGACAGATCCCTTGCAGTGATCTAGCAAGAGGGAGGAATTCAGCAGAATTTCAGACTACAAAAGTAAAGAGTCTTTTAGGTTCTATAGCCAGTGGCTTGGATTTAAAGCTGTTATTATTTTTGTGTGTGTGTGTCTTTCCTAGGACTATTTTTTAAAAATTTTAACATGTAGCCCAGCAGGTTATCTGGGGAATTTTGGTCTTTTCCCTTGCCGGCATGTTCTTTCTCTGGAATAGAATTTTTATTTCTCATCCTATTCCCTGCTGCCAGGTATGGTCTTGTGTTCCTAAGTCCCAAGAGTAGTAGCTTACAGCTTAACTCTTGAATGGAGGTTCCTTACCTCTCCCTGAGCCACTTCCTCCAATTCCAGCTGGGTCCTCTCTCCCAGGCTACCAGCACTGTGGATTGGGAGTTTGCGAACTCATTTCATGTCCCAGACACGTCTCAGGCACACTCACATAACCTCCAGGATGTCCTGACTCCAAGGAAGCATTAATCCCTCAAACCCCAAGGCTTTCCTACTGTTGGTCCACATGTGAAGTTTCCTGATCCCTGGAGTACTTGCTTAGACCCTCTCCCTGCATTACTGCTCCACTTCTGATCCACTTCAGATCTTGGGTCCCTTGTCAGTCTGAGAGTTCACAGTTCCCTCCTCTACTCTGAGGCCACCGCAACAAGGCAGTAGAAGCATCTCCTCTAAGGAGGGGTGATTCCATGAGCCCCCAGGTGACACATGGAGCCCCATGTTGGGTGTTGAATTGTTAAAAATAAAATTATGAAAAATCCTGAGGTGCTATAAGAAAATTGAACATGTGCCCAGAAGTGGGTGAGCAGGACAGACTTTTCTTCTGCAGAAGGGTGCACTCACAAAGGGGAGCTGATGAGCAAGCACACTTGAGCAGGCAGTCTGCCTGCTTATATCTCCACCTGATGCAATCCTACTCTTCACTCTGATTGGAAGAGCTCAGGGTTACAATCTGTGTGATTGGCCAATATAAAATTGGGGTGGGTATAGAAAAGAACTATGGGTGTAATGAGATATCTGATAAGGAGTTTAAAAACTGTTTTATCTCCAACCACATGATTCCCAACCTACGATGGCTTCCTTTTATATGTGAACCTTGAGATTATATTCTGAAAATGGACCATCAGACTTCTTATGTCTCACATATTGACTTATTTTATGTCCCCTGCCATATATTAGAATGAGAGGATCCTTAATGTTAGGACCTCTTACTGTTTGGTTCATCTGTGTATCACAGGCCCATTGATATGGTTTGCTCCTTTGTTGGTTTTAGTGATGAATAAAATAATTGCAGTGTACAGCCATATCAGTGGTTATAGTAGAACAATTCATAATAACTAAATTATGAAATTAACCCAGATCTCTAACATTAGATGAATGGATTAAGAAATTGTGGTATATGTATGCAATGGAGTTCTACTCAGTTATTAAAAAGAATGAAATCATGGCCTTTGCTAGTAAGTGGATGGAAATGGAGAATATTGTGCTAAGTGAAATTAACCAAACTCTAACTTCATAAGTGGAAGCTGGAGTAAAATAAAGGAAAGGGGTGGGAAGGATAAGATTACATAAAGAACCATTCAAATACAAATTAATAGGCAGTTAAAGGAAGTCGAGTAAAGAGAAGGGGAGAGGGGAGGAATGGGAGGGAAAAATGGAAAGGAAAAGGGGGGATAAAAGTATAAAGTATATTTTGCATCTCTAAAATACTACATAGGTCCCATGCAATCAATAAGAACTGTAATAGTAAAAGAAAAAAAAAATCAAAGGAAGATCAGTAGAGGAAAGGGATCGGGGGTGGAAGCAGGTAAGGGTTGGGGGAAGTGCTAGGGAGGGCTATTGGTCAAATTATATTGTTTATATTGTGCACAAGTATAAATGTGTAACCATAAACCCCATCATTATGTACAACTATAATGCACCAATAAAAATGTGGAAAAATTTAGTGTGTGGATTTAGAGCTCACTTTGGGATGAGAAGACAGAGGGCTTAGCAGAATTGAGGTAAAAATGTCCACGTTTAAAGGAGAGGTAAAGGAGAAGTTGTTAGTATGGGAGACTGGGAAGGTTCCCAGCAGTGGTGGAAAGCCAAGAGATGAGAGAGAAGGAGGGGATGGGCAATGTGGTTAGTGTTATCAAACATGAATGAGCAGTCAGGAAGGAAAAACACTGAAAATGTCATACTGGATTTACAGATGTGATCTAAATAAGGTCCTAGTTGTGTATTAGAAATGCAGCCCAATTAGAATTTTGTGAAAAGTAAATGTTGGAGAAATAGGGAGATGCTCATTTGCCAATTTTGCATATTTTGTAAATGATAATTTATGATCAATTGCTGTCATTCACTGAGAGTAGAAAATGGTCCCAATTAAAGTGGGATAAATTGTAGTCATGGATCAACAACCTGTTTCCTTCCTCTGACCTGTGGTGCTGCCTACAGAAGGTGTCGGAAGATTTGGCAGCTTGAGGGACCATGAATCAGTTGTGTCTCCTGTGTGGTTCTCCTTCATGCACTTGCACGCTTTAAAAACTGAAACAATCACGGTGGTCCTGGCTAGGTCCTAGGCCTGTTGAGACTTTGCTCTTGGAGGACATGGCAACTTGTAAGAAAATATTAAAACCCTCAGACATGCGCAGTACTCATCATGGTCATGAATATAAATAGAATCATTTCTCTTGCCTTCCACTGCTGACTACATTATGTCATTACAGATTCCTGAACAATGTTGGTTTCTTTTTTCCTCTGATAATGATGTTGACTTGGATGGTATCGGTGGCCAGCATGGTCCGAAAGCTGGTTTATGAGCGAGAGATCCAGATGGAAGAGGTAAATGGACTTAACCTTGCTTGTGAGACAGAGAGGGGCTGGGTGAGGAATTTGGAAATGAATTCTGGGCAGTGACTAACTCAGGCCTGTTTTGCCTTTCCTCTCTGCTGTGGCTTTAGGCATAATCTTGCTGAGTTCCTGTCCCAGGAACATCATATTATATAGAAGTCTGAAGGGCTGCCAGATTTTAACAGATGTTTCTGATTGAAACAGAAGAAAACCAAACAAAAAGCATACTACACTGAATGAACAAATCCTATGTTGCTCATTAAGCAACTTCCACAAAACCTAGAATGACTTAATATCAGACCTTCCATCTTAAGCTGTGGTTAGAACTCTGAATAAAGCCTTGTAGTCTTCTTCCTAAAATGGCTGAAACTCAAACAGTCAGACTTTTAAGAATGAAAGATTGTTAAAGTACTTGATGAAGATGTGACAGCCTATTGATTCCTGAAGAGCAGTGAAAAGGGACAAGGGGTGCAGATCATTTACTTGTTGAATATTTATTAAGATGCTGAAACAATCTGGTAAAGTCAAATGCACTTTTCCAATTTCATAAGTGACTCAGAGAACTTTACATCACTCTTTCACACGTTATTTACCTATTTACAACCGATCTACTCACGAGTTTTTCTTCCCCACTTAGTGTCTACTTGCTGGACTCCCTGCTGCCATAGCCAGGTGGCCAGCCAGAATGTGCACCTCAGAGTCAGGTGTGCATCTTCCACCCTCATGAGCCTCAAAACTAAGGACAACACAATACAACAAATGAGCAAATTGAAGGTTTAGTGGAAGAATTATTTGATTTGTGTTACTTATCTGGGTTTTTTTTTTTTTTTGCAATTTGAATTTTCTAAAACTTATGCAATGATCCTCCAAATTGAGACACTTAAACACCAGTATTTCTCTCTTTTGTTTCTGTCTTTGTCTTTATTAAACAAAACTTATATGAACAAAATGAAAAACAAATTAAAGTTAAAAGAAAAATAACAAATCCTTAATGTACAAGAAAGCATAACGGGACTACATTCAGTCGTCTGAGGTCTAAGCCACATGTCCCTACCCCTTACTGCTCTGTTTGGACCAGTGGGATTGTTTAAACATCTGAGTTTCAGGTCTCTCTCACCCGAAGCAGTAAATGACTGACTTTATAAGGTGTTTGTGAAAGTCACACGCCGAGTTCTGGATGAAAGCATCCTCCATAGGGCTGAATTTGCAACCCGTGCCACTTTACCTTTCCTCTGGTAACCTTCTCTTATATCCCCTGCAGTGACAACTCTGGGTTTTTCCTCTATTGACAGTACCTGCGGATGATGGGTGTGCATCCAACAGTTCACTTTCTGGCTTGGTTCCTGGAGAACGTGGCCATGCTGACCTTGAGCAGTGCTGCTCTGGCCATCATTCTGAAGACAAGTGGCATCTTCACCTACAGCAATGCTTTCATCATCTTCCTCTTCCTCTTGGATTTTGGGGTGTCAGTCATCATGATGAGTTACTTCTTGAGTGCATTTTTCAGCCAAGCTAACACAGCAGCCCTGTGTACGAGCCTGGTGTACATGATCAGCTTTCTGCCCTACATAGTTCTGTTGGTCCTACACAACCAACTAAGTTTTCTCATACAGACATTTCTGGTGAGTGAGATGTTCTATAAAAGTGCCAAATGAAGCAATATAGTAATCTACCCAACAACACAAAACCTCCGCCCTCAAATTGCCAGTTTATCATGTTCTGATCTAAATAGGATTTCTGATATCTACTTTCTACCCACAGATGCAAAACTTACATTTGTAGTTCATTGAAATTGTGGTGATTTTGCTGGATGGCAGCCCATTAGGAATTTCTATTTTTCATGTAATGGAGTCTCTCTGAAAACTCTGAGAAATCAGTAGCATCCTTAAGGATGTGTATCACTTTTGTTCCTGTTCGTTTCATGCATGGAAAGAAATAGATTTCTAAAGCTATTTTAGAAGTAAGAAATAAGCATTTTTTTCTTGAAGCATCATGAATTACATCACATAAGTGGAAAGATCTCTCCGTTAGCAATGTCAGAATCACTCATCCATTAAAATGTACCTCCTGAAAAAGAATGAGAATGCTTTCAGGTTTGCAATAGAGAATACATAGAAGATAGAAACTTATTCTTTTATGATTATTGTCTGGCAAGTATAGTGCCTGATGTAGTAGAAACCCTGTCCTTGTGGGAGGGGTGAATAAATCATTATTATATTGGTCTCTTTCAAAGTGTATTATCTATTCTCATTTGCCTTATGCTCATCTCTGTACTTCCTCCACCAGGTCAGGTGACTTTCTTTTATTGCAGTCCATTGGGAGAACTGTCTAGAGTCACTTTCAGGAGGTGCCAGGGAGTTTTGGTTGGAATCTCTGGGCTGCTATAGAGTATCTAATGGCTTTTAAAAGTCCTTGACAGTCCAACTAAGTGTATCACTCACTCTTATACTCATTTATGACCTCAGAGTAAAATATATCTATGAAATCTATGTACATACAACATGGATATGCATGCACAACAAAAAATGGTTCCATTCAATTAATGTCTGGTCCACTGATACATATTTATTATTTTGATTAGCTTATGTCACCCTTGCAATAACTTGACCAATAATTTGGTATTGGTATGAATTAGATATTTTCAGAATAATTAACACAAGTAAGACTAGTGTCCCTCCTTCCAAATCTCCTTTATAGATAGAAAGAGTTATTGATGAGCTGAGCTAGATTGCAAATGCTGTTTCTTTTGTTTTTACTTCATTCCTTATATTGAAGGGTTTTATGCATTTAGCATATTATTTCCTTTTTGCATATTCAAATGTTTTCTAGCAATTGAAAAAATCTAACTCTGGTACATTTTATTTGTAAATGTAAGATACTTTTTCAATAGGCTTCCTTTTTTTTCTGACATAGGACCTCCTCAGTGAAGATAAAATAACATTTTCCTTCAGTACACTCTCTTTCTAGTATAGAATAATGTCCACATTCCATCAGTCTGCTTGCAGGGTGCTCCAGGGCATTCACTTAATAATAAAAAAAATAGTAAATTGCTCTATTCCATTTTCTACTGTTTCTTGTTACACATTTCTGTATACAGTGCATTGGATTTATGACATTTCAAGCATTGCAGAAAAGAGAGTAATTCCTTTTAACATTAAAAACTAGCTTGTTAGCACACTGTTCAGAGTGGGTTGACAGTCTGCTAAGATTTTCAGGCTCAGATATTTAAATTACTGCCTGGAGCAATCGTTTGGCATACTTGGAATTGGAAGGTGTCATGGTGTTTCTCTTTGAATTTGGTATTGTGGATTTTCTGTGGTCCCAATCAAACACTAACCTGCTGTTTTTCTCCTCACTCCATCAATCTGTGGACAGTGCCTCCTCTCAACAACCGCCTTTGGACAAGGAGTATTTTTCATTACATTTCTGGAAGGACAAGAGGCAGGTAAGGGGAGAAATTTTTAGAAAATAACTCTCAGTGATTTAGGTTTTGGGAAACTTAGAGGTATGCTGCAAGTGATATAGTAAAAAGACTTCATTATGAATTAAGCATTTGGAAGGAGGTCCTGATGTTTGATTTCATTGATAAAACTCCCTCCCACTATCAGGTTGCCCCAGTTTTGAGAATAATCAAGAATAATCCTGGCATCCCTTGCTGTAGACATCATCCAGATCATTCAGACAGTGCCTGGATCTTCCTTAGGACATCCCTGACTTATGCTCAACTTAGGTACCTTCCAAAACCTTCCAAATGTGCACCTACATTCCACCTGCTAGAGTATTATTGAATTAGGATCCATCTTTCTGCATCTTCCACTTATTTTTTTCTACTTTCCTATCGTTCCCTCTTTCACGAGACAATTAACATATTTGTCAACTCTCATCTTTACTATTTTCTGGGTCCTACTGTAACCAGTATAGAACGGAGCACAGCTATCTCCTCCAATTTTAAAATATAGTTTATTCCTATTAACACAACCTGAAATCAGTTTTTAAAAAAAGTGTTGGCAGAATTTTTCACTTATATTGACATTTTGACAACTAAACTTCTAAACAGTAATGCGCTTACATTTCTTAAATGTGTTTATGATGTTGGGGTAAAATACTTGACATAAAACTCCAGCTGCTGTTGAATTACCCACCGAATTTGCACTTCTTAGATTTCCCTGACATTTTTCAGTAAAACATGCTAAAAAATGTTCTTTAAAAGATGAGTAATCCTGAATGATTGCTCCTCTGTTCTTTAAACTGATTTTAAAGTCAATCAAATCAAGAAATATCAAAGAAAAATGGTCACTATTAATTATTTGAATATTTTGGTCCAAATTCCAGAAAGTATATAATGATTAAAACAGGTATTACTATTGGGTTTTTATCTTAATAGCATAGGAAATTTTGAAAGAGGAATGTTTTTCTTAACTTACATTTTTAAACTATAAATTCCAAATGTATCATAAGAAAATAAATTCTTTCCCTCCCTACATTTCCCATGTGAATAGGTTTCAGAAGATCTATTTACATGTTTTCCAAGAGCACAGAATTAAAATTTAGAATTTGGGTTCTCACAGAAACTTCTTTTATTTATAAAAATTCTTATTTTTCTGCAATATGAATGCTTTTAGTTGAGTTAATAATACTGGATATAAGTAAGGTGACCTTTAAATTTTTTAAAAAAATGATAGAAATTAAAATGATGCTAATATTCTATCTGACATCACTGAAATAGATGTATATGCAGCAAGCTAACATTTTCTTGGAAAAATTCAGTCAATGGTACTGGCTTTCCTTTAGTTTTACCTTCATTCACCTTTGCTTGAGCCTCCAGAATTTATTAACTCATCTCACCAAAATCTACAGTTAAAGAGGTTGCACAATTGTAACCCTGACCTTTTCTACTAGGGATCCAGTGGAATAATATGTACCAGGCTCCAGAACCAGGGGGCATGACATTTGGCTGGGTTTGCTGGATGATTCTCTTTGATTCAAGCCTTTATTTTTTATGTGGCTGGTACTTCAGCAACTTGATTCCTGGTAAGAATTCTGTACTTTAAATGAAAGTAAACTTAAAAAGAAAATTGAAACCTACCAACATGAATTTTGACATAATTATTTGTTCTTTATAGAAGATTAAAAAATATATCTTGGAGCCCTGCTGTCTGGCAGGGATTGCTGAGCACTATGGCTTCCCTTGGGCGCAGGGGGAAGTAAGAATTAAATTGGGCTGAGATTATATATATGAAAAAGAAGATATCAGAAAGGGAAATCACAGGACATATTTTAAATATTTTAAAAGGAATAGTGCCTTTTTGAGGTGTTAATGCATCCCAAGTGAAAAGTCACAGGCCAGGTAAGGGTTAAACAGGATAAACACAGGATGAAAGCTTGCCAAGCTCACCAAGAAGATCCTAACAGGCCTACTTTTGTCAACCACACCCAGAAGATTTCCTGATTTCCTAGGTCAAGTGTCTGAGGGAAATTGGCATTCAGGAAGCGGGGGAAGTAGATTCTGGGTCCCATGGTGATATTGACCCCAGATAGCAACATCTGGCTAAGGATCAGGGTACTTCAGGCCAGAAGCCTCACCAAGGGAATGGAGGGACCATGTAGTCAGCTAGCTGCAGGTCAGTGGGAGGAAAATTATGGAGGGAGGCCTGAAAGGACAGGAGAGTGTGGATGTTGGTGGGTTGGGGGTCAGGAACCACTTCCATACCCAAAGCTGTCAGCAGGGATTTCTCTAACCATGGTGCACTTTGTCTTTACTGTGCTGAACCCTCTCTGAAAGCTGGAGCATGAGCACACCCATCACAGGGAGGGCCATCAAGGGAGGTGGATTGCCCCAGCTTGTTCAGGAGAAAAACAATCATGCATTTACCTTTTTGATTCATGCCCCAAAAAGCATAAATTACACTTAATTTCTTTAAAATCAGAAATAGTGTTTTGATTTTATTGTGTTTTCTTGCTGAATTTACATGTGACTTTGACTATATATTTCCAAAGGAATTGGTATCTAACCTTTAACATTAAGAACTATAAATAGAAACTCTAATTATAAGTAAATGAAAATGGAGACTTAGAAGAAATAAAACAGTAATTCTGTTTGTGAAAACACATTCTAGAGAGATCATGCATCCTTTAAAACAGTATGGGTCACTGAAAAGATTATTTCACAGAAAAGTAGGAAAATATGACCTCATGTGGTAGAGAGAGAGAAAAACAGATTACATCGTCTTGATACTTGAAATGAAATTTAAGAAAAGATGGACTCTAGGAAATGAGAGATTATAAAAAAGAACTGCAAAAATTAAGGTTTTTAGAAAACTGTATGGGAACCAGTTGGACATTGCAAAGAAAGAATTGTTATGAAATAGCTATGTAATGTCAACTTAAAATGTAAAGAATCAGTAATGAGCACAATGAAACGAGCCTGAAATACAACCAAGAATCAATCAGCGAGATGCTATTAAACTAAAAAGCTTCTGTACAGCTAAGGAATCAATTAAGAACATAAAGAGAGAGCCTACAGAATGGGAGAAAATCATGGCCAGCTATGCCTCTGACAGGGGTCTAATATCCAGGACATACAAAGAACCCCAAAAGCTTTAATACCAAAAATTACAAATAACCCAATCATTAAATGGGCAAAAGAACTAAACAGGAACGTCTCAACAGAAGAAATGCAAAAGGCCAATGAATATATGAAAAAAATGTTCAACATCTTTAACAATAAGGGAAATGCAAATCAAAACTTCATTAAGATTTCACCTCACTCTAGTTAGAATGGCAAAAATGAAGAATATGAACAACAACAAATGCTGGAGAGGGTGTGGTACTTCAAATTCTCTACAACCACTCTGGAAAGCAGTATGGAGATTCCTCAAAAAATTAGGCATGAAACTACTGTATGACCCAGCTATCCCACTCCTGCGTATTTTCCCAGAAGGTATAAATTTGTCATACTTAAAATACTTAAGTGACACAAGAAACTGTGTGTCATCAAGAAACTGTGATACACACACACACACACACACACACATAATGGAATTCTACTTAGCTACTAAAAAGGTGAAATCATGGTCTTTTCTGGTAAATGGATGGAGATGGAGAAAATCATGCTGAGTGAAATTAGCCAAACTCAGAAACTTAAGGGCTGAATGTTTTCTCTCATGTGTGGAAGCTAGAGTACAATATAGGGAAGAGTGAAAGAACAATAAGTTTAGACAACAGACTCATTGAACACGGATTACCAATTGAAATGGGAGCAACCTTGCAGACTGGGGATGTGGGGGAGGATGGAGGCGGGGAGGGGATGGAAGGAGGGAGAGAGTGTAGGGAGGGCAAAGGGGAGATACATGATGTGTGCATGCATGAAAGTGTAACAACATGCCCCTTCAATGTGTAAAACTATAATGAAAAATAAAATCTCGTTTAAAAAAAAGTAAAAGAAACGAGCCTGGTCTCAGATGAGGACCAAGTCCTGGAGGATGAGGAGGAAGTCACTAACAGAAAGGTCCAGATGGATGTACAATGAGGGGTCATGTAATGCAGACAGCTGTCACTCCTGAGAGGAGCAAGCATTATCTGGTACAAAAGGCAAAATGGAACAGTGATTGCCAAAGAAGAAGAAAACCTAGATATGCAAAGGATGTAATTCTCACATTGCATACAAAACTAATAAGAAGGAAGCTGTATCTAGATAGAAAGTGGCTGACAATTTAAACTTCAAAGAGAAGAATCCTACAAGCCCAAAGACTACTGCAAACAGGTTGCCTTCAGCAATGGTGAAATGAGGTAAAATGTGATCAGGGACCTAGAATAATCTGTTTTCTTCTCTACCTTCTCTACCATCAGGACCTGAGGCATGAGGATCCTGGGTCCAATATTTTAATATATCATATTAAAGCAAAAGAACTCCTGATATTCATTTGGGACTTCCCTCCAAATCCCACTGAAATTTTATTCTATTAGATCAAAGTCCTGTGTGAGCAAATCCTTTGCTCAGACTAGAAGTGAAATTAGTCATTTCAGGGCAGAGTCAGTAGGTCTTCTAGGCATTTCTAGTGAGTGAGTCCATGGTAGAACAAGGTACCGGAAAGAGAAAAAGGGAAAGAGGCAAGGAAGAGACAGACAGAGACAGAATTTGACAGAGATCAGACATTAGAGGAGGTAATCTTGCTGCCTTCCAAATCTGCATTCTTCTGCAGCATAACTGTTTTGAGCTTGAACAAAGGGGAGCTGTAGCTTGTTGCTATGGATGAGCTTTTAGATCTGATGATGATGGTGATGATTTTTAATAGATGACATTCCTGCATGCCTGCGTGCTGGTTAGTATGATCTAGTCTCTCAAGAGATACTGATGCTATTGGGAGAAAGAGTGGAAAAGGACTTGCACAGCACCATGAGTAGGTGACAGGAGATGGGGTAGAAATGCACACAGAAGGACATTCATCAGGATCATGGAAGTCTCCTACCTGACAGGTGCTGGCCAAGGGTCCATGGGCCATGGAGGCTGGGGAAGCTGTAGGTATCCAGGGCTGAGGGTAAGAAGAGACAAGCTCTGTTTCCAGTGCTCTGGGCGGCCCCTGCAATTCTCAGTGTCCCCTATAGGTGCTTGTGGTGGACGTGATGCTAAATGCTGACATGAAATTTCTAGTCACAGGAAAGAAAACAAATCAGTGATATGAAAAGAGGCAAACCCATTATTATTTCTAGTTTATATGAGTCAACTGAAAAAATGGTATAACCAATGACTGATCATAGATACTCAAAAATTAGTACCATTACTATGTCAGAAACAACTAGAGTATATTGGGCAAGGAATTTTATTCTCAATAGCAATAAAATGGTCTCTCAGTATGAATCTAATGTAAAAGAGGATATGTATCAAATAAAAATAAAAATAATGTTAAAGAACATAAGTTAGAGTTCAATGAATGAAGACATGCTGTATTCATTATTATAAGCATGCTGATTTTCTCCAGATGATACAAATTTCTGTAGTTTTAAATTATGTAACATCTAATATGTAACATTATGTTAATATAGTAGAACTTACATAAATCATTTAAATAAAAGTGCCAAAGAGAGAAATATATTTTTGATTGATCAAATGTTTCTAAAGGACAGATAGGAATATAAACCTGTGATAAAGGCCAAAATTTATTGAAAAATAATGGAAGGGAATGGAGATGACTGATGATTTATATAAGAATCTCACTATAGGGCTGGAGTGGTGGCTCAGAGATATTTTGCTTGCCTGGCATGTGTGAGGACCTGTGTTTGAGCCCCAGCACCATGTACATGGCTGAGTGTCAGAGCAACGAAGACTGGAAGAAAAACTAAATAGGGTTGATTCTCTCTCTCTCTCTCTCTCTCTCTCTCACTCTTCCTCCCTCTTTAAAAATAAAAAAGAATCTCTCTATAAATTGACAATTAAAACAATGGAGTTCTCATGTAATAGAGAGCAGTTGAACAGATTAGAAAATTCATAACTGATCCAAGTATATACAATTTGCTGTTGGCATTTTTAAATAATGGAAAAGAATACATATAATAGAAAAAAGTTAAATACTTAATCAGAAATTCATTGGAAATAAATAGCATTACAACTAATGTAGGCTGCTATGCATATGGCTCATTGATAGAGTGCTTGTCTGATATGGGTAAGGTCCTAGGTTTAATCTCTGACACCCTCATCCCCTCCACAAATAGCACTAAGAATAATAAGAAAATGGGAAAAATATGATCTAAAATATAGGGAAGTTATTTGTTAACATAATGCCAAAGACATAATAAAAATTGGTAGAGTTCCCTTGATAAGAATTTAAGAATTTAATTTCAGAATATCCAAATAAATAAGATGATAGGACAATTTTTAAGCTTATAAAATTTTAGTTACTATTTGAAAGAAAAAGTTAAAAATTCTCAAATTTAAGAAGAACATGTCAGTAGAAATACTGGTAGACAAATCTTTCATTAAAAAAGTTTAGTTTGTATCTAATAAACTTAAGGCTTCATGTCACACAAGAATATAAAATTGCAAAGACAGAGGACAATTTTTTTTTCTTCTCTGACTGGCAAATATAAAAATGATTATAATCAGTGGAAGAATATGTAAGGGGAAAGGAATAATTTGGTGGCAATTCTAATCTGACATATAAAGTGTTGAATTTATAATATGTCTAAAATCATCGGTTTGTTCTCTTGGTATAAAAGTGTAAAAATCCAAAAGAAATTAACATTTTTATCACATTATTTATAAAAACAAAAAATGGGCATACTTACATTTCTGAGAATAGCAGATTGATCAGGTAATTTCCATTACATGCATAATTTTGGATTACTATAAAACAGCATTCAACTATTGAATTTTATTTTATAAGGACATATATTTATGTGTAATAGGTAGATTTTATGTTGCTATGGTTCTAAAGCTGTCTATGAGATAAGGCACAACATAACAACATTTAGTTTAAAATTTTTAAAGAAATAATACAAATTGGGCTTATATGCAAATTTTTGAAGCTTATGTGAAATTATGGCTGCTGTGTATTTCTATTTACAATTTCTTTTCATTGATCATGCATTTCTTTTGTAATTTAAATTAATGACATGAATTACCTATAGCCTTATTTCAAAATGCCAAATGATTTAATAAAAGAAAAAGCAACAAAACTATACGGGTGGTGCATACCCACGCACAGCAGGAAGAAAGGTACATTTTGGGAGCAAACTAGCATGATGTTGTTTGAAAGAATTTAATTTAGCAGCTTCAGTGCTGAATAACCTTTTATTCTTCCTCTTCCTTCAGAAGAGAGATGAGAAATTCAGGTCAATTTTTTCTGGAAAGAACCAGAAGAGCAAAACTATAAGTAAAATGTGGATGTGTCCTAAGCAAATAGAAGATAGTTTTGCTTTCTCTCTCTCCTTTTTCCTCTCTTTCTTGACCACTTAGCATAAGAACTACTGTGCTAACAATTTTTTGTTTGTTGGTGATGTTGGGGGTTTGAACTCAGGACCTCAGACATGTCAGGCAAGCACTCTACCACTGAGTCATATCTTCCAACTCCCATCTTAACAATATTTAAATATACAGTAAATATAGTATTGTTAACTACTGGCACAATGTCCTACAGCAAATATCTAGGAGTAATTCAATTGTGTAACTGAAACTTTGTGTCTTTTGGTTAATACTGCCTCATTTCCCTCTCCCCTTAGCCATTGTAGCCATTTTCCAACTCTGCTTCTATGAGTCTATTTAGATTTCTCATAGAAGTGGTATCATATAGTATTTGTCTTTTTGTATCTGATTTCACCTAACATGATGTCCTCTAGGTTCATTCCTGTTCTGTTTTAAAGGCTGAATAGCATATATATATGTATGTATATATACATATATATATATATATATATATATATATATACTAACACATATATATTTTTTCTTTTTTTATTAAGAAATTTATTTGTTGAACAATCAAACATGCTTCTAACGAAAAATATAATATATATAAATGTTCCGAACATTAGATTTACTCCCAAGACCCCCCCAATTATCCACCCTTATCCCTCCCCCTCCCTCCTTCCCAAAGCATCTCTACAAATGCCTTAGGTCATTACAACTTTTCTGGATTTAAATAATGAGAATTGACCTCCTTTCTCAATGGCCAGGGTCTAGCTCCAGCTTCCACAGATGAGTG